>BFEA01000282.1:470964-483734 GCA_003427395.1 Chara braunii | reverse complement strand
ATGATGATGGGACTATTTCAGCATTGTCAATTATGAACTCTTGGTGTGTTCTTATTTGGTGAATCTCGTGATGCAATTCTGCTGTTGGTTCGAGGTCAAGACTATGTGGACTCATATGTATGATGCTGTTTGATTGCTGGAGTTCGCCTTTGCTCATCTTCCTTGCAAACCCCCTAACCACCCTCATTTGCACCCTTTCCCTTTCATTTTTTTGCGGGCCAAGCTGCAACAGGTATCCTTGTCAGGGCGGAAATCATTATCATGTCCGTCGTATGATGACCATAGTGAGCGCTACACAAAGGGGGGCCACGACAGGAGGTGGTGTGGTATGTTAGCATTTTCGTAAAAGAAACAAAATGAACATGGATTTCTCCCTCCCCCTCGCCCCCGCCGGTGCGCATCACATTGCGCCCACGTACGGAAGCACCGAACCTCTGATGTGCACATGAGAGCCTAGTCCAAGCTAAAATCCAAGACGTCGCACCATTGCCACTAGAGGTACCTTTCGGAAGCAGCCTCAGAAAAATATGGTGTGTAGGGGGCTAGTCGGTTCAGAAAATTAGGGTCGGGTGAACTGGTGGTTTAACGAATTAAGAGATTCAACCACTTGCATCTTCAACACTGAGAGAGAGAGAGAGAGAGAGAGAGAGAGAGAGAGAGAGAGAGAGAGAGAGATTGGGAAGGAGGTTTGGGGGGAGAGGGGGGGGGAAGGTGAGTTTTTTGTCGGTGCTGTATCAAGATTCTTTTGCTATACATAAAGCGTTCACTTTTTGTGCATTAACAATTTTGGGTGTGGGGTATGTGCCATCAGTTTCTTGTGTTCTGCATTAACAATTTGTTCTTTACTGGAAAACTATGTTTGTAAACGCTTGTGCACTTGTGTGTGTTGGTGTGTGTTGGTGTGTGTTTGTGTGTGTGTGTGTGTGTGTGTGTGTGTGTGTGTGTGTGAGAGAGAGAGAGAGAGAGAGAGATACCGGGAGCACTCTGGGGGAAAAAGGTATCTCCTACCAAACGGGGGGGACGTATGCATGAGGGTCTCGGTGGGTGTTGCTTTGTTATACAGGATCAGGGAAGAAGCCTTAAAAAGCGAAAATGGAATTCGGCAACGAAAATGACAGCAGTGCGATCAACAGGACCAACGGAGTGGAAAAAGCGGGACCAAGCAGGGAGCGGAAGACCGTAAAGAGAAAATTGTATATAGGGTACCTGTCCAAACAAGTAGTGCGCAGGGGGGGCGAGAAAAGAGGTGTGTAGAGGGCCCTCGCCTCTCAAAAGCGGAGAAGGGATATATATCTCATCAGGGAGTGAGAGCGAGGAAGAGAGCGAGTATGGGAGAAACGGGCAGATTGGAAGGAGAGAGGGCTCAGACCTCTGCCGAAAAGAAGGCCGAGGAGTGCAAACAGCGTGAGCCTTGGTGTGGGGAGAACGAAGAAAACAGGACAAGAATGACAGGCGCGAAGAAAGGGAAGGAGGAGGGGAGAGTCCGCGTGAAGAGCGGAACGGTCACGACAGTTGTGAGGGGAGGTACACAAACTTTGAGGAAGGACATGAAAGGAGGGCGGATGTCCCTTATAACCTAGATCCAAAGAACTTCATGGGTGAGTTCAGCCCCGTACGACCGGAAGAGGATGAGGACGAGGAGGAAGAAGTACAAGAGGTCATCGAGATTAGTAGTGGCGATGAGAGGGATGAGATCTCAACGCCCAGAGAAGAAAGGCGACCCCCTACGAACCGGCCACGCGAAGGATCCTTCAGATGGGATGATTAGTTTGGGTTGACTCCCAGCCATTGGTTTGAGCAATGGATTAGCGTAATCAAGCACGACTGGATTATCAAGGCCAGGGAATTCATGGAGGCAAGAGTGGCAGCCATGCCTTTGGACTTTTACAATGAAATGGAGTTGCGGGAAATAGCGAAGAGAAAGAGGGAAATCCTGGCCTCCGGCCTGGGAGTTAAAACGTCAGCAGAAAGACAGGATGAGCAAGGGACCAAGCGAGATGGGACACATGACAACAAGAGGGACTAGATGTTATGAGCATTGAAAAAAAATTGTGTTTTTCTTTTGCAGTATTGAAGTGACAAAGTTTTAATAGTATGAGTGAGCTTGCTAGGAATGAGCGGTACAAGGACTAATTCGAACGAATATGTATAAAACAATGACACGGGGTATGGGGGTGAGACTGGTTGGGATGTGTATTGTAAGCTTTTGGAAGGAACAAAGATTGCGCCTTTAAGAAGAGACCATGAGTCGGATTGACAAATACAGCAAGGCATTGAGTGTGGGTCGAGTACAAGAGAGGTTAGGGAACCTATGGGTAAAGAGGCGTGAAGAACACCCCTTCCGTAGGACCCTAATCCAACTAAGTTTTGAATGAGCTTGAAAATAGTAAAAAGTTGAGAGGTCAGAAAGAGTGAAAATAGAGGGGGTGCCCCTGTCCTTCGCTATGGTTGAACGACCGGGTGGCCTATTGCTGCTTGGGGTTGCAGGCCTCAACTCGAGCACTAGACGCTAAGTCGGATGTATGCATGGATAGTAAATTGTGTTGAAAAAGGATGAAGGGAACCGCACGCTTAAAACTGTAAAAGATGACCACCTTCTAACCCCTGAGACAAAGACGGGATCCGTGTCCTCGAGGCCCACCCCCTTGGGCGCTAACATTGGAATGGATAAGGATGACCCTAACAAGGTCGTTCCACTGGAATGGATAAGAACGGTGTCGGGACTGGTGGGTCCCGAATAACTTCCCATCACTCGAGAGACTGAATACAGACAAATTGTGCAGGACAAAGAAATCTGGAGTAAGGAGGTAAGATAGAATAAAGACAAAGGACTAGGCAATCGGAAGGAATGATGTTCTGGGTTGGGAACCGTCGGGGAAAGAACCAGCGACGGCAGACAATTAAGCGCAAGGGCAGGGGCACATAGAACATAGCATGAGGCCGGGAGGGCCGTTGGAATTCAACAAGACTAAGGCCAAAGGGCCCTTGAACCAGCAAACGCGACACTACGGCGACAAGAGAATGAGGAAGTCGAGAGACGGACGGCTACGGAGGCCGTAGGGAGCTAGAGAATAAAGGCCCACCTACGCGAGCCTCGGGTTGGAGGCCCCGCGACCAAACGAACAGGCGCGCACAAAGCGCAAGAAAGACAAGGGAGAGGGGTCACCGTGGGGCGGCAAAGCGCCCAAGGGACGTGGGACACCTCGGGGAAAGGCACCCGGGGCCACGTGAAACTAAGTAAAAAATAATGGCATCCGAGGCAAATCGTGTCGGGGACCACCGGCAGGACTAAGTGTCGGGGACCACCCGAGGGACTAAGTGTCGGGGACCATCGGCGGGACTAAGTGTCGGGGACCATCCGAGGCAAATTGTGCCGGGGATCATCGGCGGGACTAAGTGTCGGGGACCACCCGCGGGACTACGTGCTGGGGATCGTCGGCGGGACTAAGTGTCGGGGACCACCGACGGGACAAGTGGCGGGGACATGTGAAAATTCTAAGAAAAAAACGTGGCACCGCATGAGGGAAAATAGTAAATGCAAGGTGCACCGTCAAGATCGACATCTTGACGACCAAGAATATTAGCACCACTAGTACAAGCACTAGCGGTAGCAAACGGGAAGGCCAAAAGCAAAAGAAAAAGTAAAGAAACTTGAAGTAAGAGGCATGGGAGCAATCCGAAAAATCTCGGATCAGCCTCCCTCAAGAAAATGGAGTCAAAAGAGACCCCATCTTAAAAATAGGCATCCGGGAGAAAATCGGAGTAGGAGGAGTCACTGTGGGAGAAAAATAGGAGTAAAAGAAAGCTCCCATGGGCATAAGAAGGCCATTATTGCAGTCCGAGATATAACGGACTGCACCTTGGGCAGAGGAAAAGCCAAAACTAAGAGGAAGGGGCTAGAAAAGGGCCTTAACGGGCACTTGACACTTGGAAAGCTAGAAAAAAGAGAGAAAATAAAAGAAAATGTGGGAGAATAAGACAAAAAGAGTGAGAGGGAGTGAGTGAGTTGGCCGTCAATAGGGACTGCCACAAGTAGGGACTGGCAGGTCCCTACTGTCCAAGAAAGGGGGAAAAAGAAAAGAAAAGAAAAGAGAAAAAGGCCTTAACGGTAAAAACAGGCCACTTGGGGAGATACATCCGTGACCAGATTCATTCTAGAATATGGCGGTTGTAGTGAACTTTGATTTTCTTTGATTTTTGCAGAGAAAATCAAAGAAAATCAAAGCCCCATGCAATCGAAAAATAAGGGATTACATGGGGGAGGAGAAACACATGTTTTTGGTGCATCCGGAGCCAATATTGAGCCCAGATGCACGTAGGAATTTAACGCTTCGATTTTCTTTTAGCATGGGGCAAGTTGTGGGGCTGTGGGACCAGGAAAATAGCCATGACTGCAGTCCGAGAAATAACGGACTGCATGGGGGTGCCTACAGTCTTCCCCCGAACTAAAACGCACGTGCGTTGTTTATGAATACAATGCACGGGGTGCCTTGTATTCGTATATAACGCACGTGCGTTATGCTACGGGTTTTGGGCACCAACTTCAGAAGACGGGATCTCAAAAAAAATCCGCTATATGCCCTTGCAGCCACGGGCCTGTCCTTGGGGCATCAGTCACAGTTGGAGCTATACACATTAATCATGAGAAGGTCCTCAGTAACAAAAAAAAAAAAAAAAAAAAAAAAGTCTCCAGATTGAATCTTCCCTTAGAAGACGGTAGTATACATCCTGTGAGAGGGGTGCAGCGAGGCCCGACTGTACATAGACAAGACCACCACGTCAGACGGTGATAGGGAAGCCACAAAGAGAGAGAGAGAGAGAGAGAGAGAGAGAGAGAGAGAGAGAGAGAGAGAGAGGAGCAGTTCGGCCTGTCGTTTCTTGGAGGGCGTGGTGTTCCCGTTTTCTGGCGGCAGTACTTCGAGCTGTGTCTTCGGCCAGTTGTTTCTTGGAGAGCATTGTAATCCCGTTTTCTGCGGCCATTGAGGCCAGATACGGGAAGAGTCCGGGGGGGTGAGAAGAGAGAGAAAAAGAGAGAGAGAGAGAGAGGGAGAGAGAGAGAGAGAAGGGTACTATTGGAATAGTACACACGTGCGTACTATTTGAACGTGCGTACTATTCGGATTTTCGGGAGCTACTTCGAAAAATCGAGTTTTCCACGGAAAGTTGAATAGTACATACGTGCGTTTTGTTCGGGGGAACACTGTAGGCTAAGGGAAAATGAGCCACGACGAGCCCAAAAGGTTAGAAAGGAGCAATTTCGGCATAAGGCAAGTGGAGACGGTAAACAACAATCGTGAGATTAGATCTCACGCCCTAGAAAAATCGGCACACATGTGGCACCTAAAGGAGAGATGTTTGGGCCACCAAGGGCAAGGGGGTCCAAAAATAAAAATGGGACACCGTCCGGAATATTGTCGGGGACCAAGTGGGTCCAAATAATAAAAGTCGGAAAACGGGACACGCACCGGCGGGACCGCCGGCGAGACAAGAAAACAGAACCAGAACGGAGGAAAAGTGGCGGGGACTAGAGATGTCCCAAGGGAACCATGAGCAAGCACAAGGAATAATGGTGCAAACAAACGGCATCGTTAAGATTAAGGATCTAGACGGTGGGAAATATTAGCACTACTAGTGCAAACACTAGTGAGGGCAAGTGGGAGAGTCATGGGGAGAAAAGAAAGTAAAATAATGGTATTGGGAGGGCTGCCGAGCAGATCTAGAAATCTCGGACTAGCTAGGCATGAGAAAATAGAGCCTCAAGAGGCTCCACATACGAAAAAGGTTGTCCTTAGAAAATCGGAGCGAAGGGGGGTCAAAATTGGACAAACGGAGGCAAAATGGAGCCCCTTAGGAGCATGGGGGTGCCATTGTTGTAATCCGAGATATAATGGCTAAGTACCAGCCATGGATCTAGTCATGAATGAGGTCCCAAGGCCTAGAAAGAGGGTGCACAGCAATTTGACACTTGTCACAACAAAAATAAAGAAAAAAGAATGAAAAATGAGAGAAAAAGGAGGGAGAATGAGACAAAAAGGGAGAAAAGAGTGGGGGAGAGTGTGCGGGCCTATTGGGACCTGCACAGTAGGGACCGACAGGTCCCAACTGTGACCTCATCCCTCCTAGAATGAGGGCGGGCAATCCGGACTGCAGAGATATGGCCCTTGGGGCCATATCTCAATAAAATTTGAATTAAAAAGAAGAAAATGAGAGAAAATGCAAAAGAGAAATAGCCGGTTTTCTTTTGGACCATGGATGTGAGATCAGATCTCGTGGTGGAGAGGAACTAGCCGTTTTTTGTGGGCCAGCTCAAAACGGCTAGCTCCGGAATGAGGTGGCAGCCCAAAATGGAAAGAAACAAAAGAGGGAAAAAGACAAAATTGTGCATTTGGCCCAGAAAGAGAGCCAGATGCACCAAAAATCGAAAAAGTGGACCTAGGGGCTCAAAATTGAAGCAAGGGTTGCTTGAGGGTGGCACCGAATATTGTTAGCCTTGGATCTCAGCCAGATCCGAGGCTGAAAGTGTGCCGCTACATGGAAAAATATCTCGGCCTACCAAAAATGGGGTACAAACTGAAAAAATCGAGAAAAAGGCCCACTAGGCTTTTCTCTCTCAAGTAAAATTGCCCCTTGGGCATTAGGACCCAAGGGGGCAGCATTTCTGAAGTGAAAAGGAGGCCGGAGTAGGCCAAGAGGCAACCCGAGTTGGTACCAACAACGCGGACTGCATGTACTTGGCCAAAAAGAGGCCCGGGTACCTCCGGAAGGGCTGAGCTACATCCCCAATGTCAAAGCTCTCTCGCGCGATGGCCCACCCCCATCCATCTCAAAGCACTAGGTGGGGGTGACCCTAGGACGAATGGCCTGCGCCCGGAGCATGAGCATGGGCGGGCCGAGCCAACTGGGACCCGCAGTGGGGTCGACCAAGGCTCAGAAGGCTACCGGGGCTTAGCCCTACAACGGCCCTGACAAGGCCGTTCGATTGAGATGGAAAAGAATGACCCTGATAAGGTTGTTCGACTGGAAATGAAAAATGGCCCCTGATAAGGGTCTTTTTGAGAACATGGCTGAGTGAGATGGATTGAGCATGAGAAATATGGAATTTGCATTGAGAAATTGCTTGAGGATTGGAGAGTGCATTGCATATCAGGGGGCCCTAGGCGGATTGGAAAAAACATGGAAGTAGCATTGGAAGGATTTTGCTTTTTCATCTAATCTCAGGCCTCTGCAAGACGGGGATACCGGTGTATGCACCTCGACCCCAAGACCTCTGCCCTTCCTAAAGGGGATGTCTCAGCGCGACCTGTTCCTCGTAAAGGAGGATAAGGGTTGAAGGACCAAGGCGTCTTGATTTTTGACTGATGCTCGCCGTCCGGAATTAATTCCAACAAGGAGCTCTAGTCGGGGGGTTCAAACTGCGCCGCATGTTGAGAACCTAAAAGTCAAGGGCGTGGAGCCAAACGGGTGTGGTACTATTCTTTTGCTAGTCTCATTTGCTTTCCCCAACCACACGCCATACCGCAGAGGGGAGGTGTGGCCGCTGGGGATGGACCAAGGCTGCTCGCGTTAAGTTGAGCGGCACTGTCCAAAGGGAGGGGTTAGGCGAGGTACCGGGTGGAGTCCGCACCCACCACAGGGCGAGTGATACCCCCCTGCCGAATCATTACAACCGTTCCGGGACTAACCACGAGGTCTTCGTAATTGCACTCGCAGACTAATAGAGAGCCCCAACTCTCTTGAAAGGAAGAGGCCGAATCCAAGAAATTACCACTCGGGAGGAACGGTTCGCGAAAGATGCCTTTATGGCAAGACGGGATCCTGGGAGGTTTGGATTGCACCTACCTGCCAGATGTGAGGTGGTGCCTCAGTGATGACGCCCGTCTTGTACTGGCAAAAGGTCGGACTAAGTAGAAGGATGAGGTGTTACCTGCCGAGGAAGGACCGATGACCCTTCCTTCTAGGAGCAGGTGGGCCGCTGTCCCTGACTCACTTGGTGGGCCGCTGTCCCTGACTCAGTTGGTGGGCCAAGGTTCCGTACCTCCGAGTGAGAACCAATCGTGCGATGGGGACATCGCATTTTGAGTGGGGGGAAGGCGTGCCATCTACCGATGAAAAAGCGTGCAATAGAAAGAAATGCGGTCAAAAGAATTAGGTTACAATGAGTTCGAGAGAAATTGCATCTTTGCGTGGGCTTGAAAAAGGTCTGGCAAGATGTCCAGAAGAGAAAGGCATGAAAATTGACTTTGCGTGGGCTTGAGAAAGGCCTGGCAAGATATCTAGAAGAGAAAGGCATGAAAGATTGACTTTGCGTAGGCTTGAGAAAGGCCTGGCAGGGTGTCCAGAAGAAAGATGGATGTGAAATGAATTTTGCGTGGGCTTGAGAAAGGCCTGGGAAAATGCCAGAGAAAAAATGCATTGATTGAGCTTGGGCCAAAGAAGGTTTGGCAAGATGACCAGAATAAAAGTTGCATGTTTTAGCTAGGGCTTGAGAAGGGCCGGGCAAAATGTCCAGAAAGAAATGCATGTAAAATTGGCTAAGCACGAGGAAGAGAAGAGGATGGCAAGAGGCATGGACTGCACGAACCGAAGAGCCGATGAAAAGAGGTGCTGAGGGTGGCAATTGTTGGAAAGAGGACATGGTTTGCTTGAGACGGAAGGCAGATCATTCGAGGGCATTAAGGGATGGCGAGATTTCGGGGAGGCGCAGGGGTTGCAGGAGCCGAAAAAAGGCTCGATGTTATAAGAGTGATGAATGAGACGAAAGAAGGCTTGATGTTCTGAGAGTGATGAACGAGACGAGAGAGGCTTGATGTTCTAAGAGTGATGAATGAGACGAAAAGCTTGATGCACTTAGGGTGAGGAATGAGACGAGAGAAGGCTTGATGTTCTAAGAGTGATGAATGAGACGAAAAGCTTGATGCACTTCGGGTGATGAATGAGACGAAAAGCTTGAGGCACTTCCTGTGATGAATGAGATGAAAAGCTTGATGTACTTCGGGTGATGAATGAGACGAAAAGCTTGATGCACTTCGGGTGATGAATAAGACGAAAGAAACCGAAAAAGGGCTTGATGTTCTAAGAGTGATGAATGAGAAGAGAGAAGCCTGAAGGAAGTCCTAAAAAGAGAACTTGACCCTCCACACACCCCTCCCCGCCCCAAGGTGAAGAGACCCCGAGAAAGGATCAAGAAAAGACAAAAAAAGACCGGCAAACTAATTACCCATCACACCCCACCCCCTCTCCTCCATCTATCCCTCAAGACCCTCCTACTGACAGAAGACTAGTGCGCGATGAGGATATTGCGAATGAGTGGGGGGAATGTGTCGGGACCCGAAGAACACCCTGACACTCGAGAGTCTGTATATAACCAAGTTGTGCACGATAGAGAAATTTGGAGTAAGGAGATAAGAGAGAAAAAAAATACAAAGTAAGGAGATAAGAGAGAAAAAAAATACAAAGGACTAGGACAAGACCACCAGGAGGAGTGACGCTCTGGGCTGAGTACCGCGGGTAGAAAGAACCGGCAACGGCAAGTAAGTAAGGGACGGGACATGGGCACATAGGAACGTAGCATGGGGTCGGACAACCATCTCAATTTGGCATAACAAGGACTTGGGGGCCCATTAACTTAGCAAGTGCAGCGCGACAGATGACAAGAGAATAAGGGGGTCGAGGGGTGGACGGCCTGGTGGCCCGGGACGCTAGAAGATAAGGGCCCAACGTGGAGGCCGCCTATGACAATTAACGGAAACCACGGATTGGAGGCTCCGCGACAAGAGAAATTGACGCACGCAAGGCCCGAAAAAGGCAAGGGAACGGGATCGCCGTAGGGCGGTAAACGTCAAAAGAACATGGGACACTTTGAGGGAAGGCACCAGGGACCACGTGGGACTAGGTAAAAATATGTCAGGGACCACCGGCAGGACAAAGTGTTGGGGACCACCGCCGGGATAAAGTGTCAGGGACGACCAACGGGACAAAGCGTCGAGGACCATTGGCGAGACAATAGGCGTGGACATGAGAAGGTCTCAAGAGAAACGGCGGAGCGACACGAGGGGAAAAACAATTAAAACAAGATGCACAATCAAAATCGAGATCTTGACGGCCAAAAATATTAGCACAACTAGCGCAAGCACCAGTGGTAGCAAACGGGAAGGCCAAGAGGAAAAGAATCATGAAGTGGGAGGCATGGGAGCAATCCGAAAAATCTCGGATCAACCTCCCTCAAGAAAATGGAGTCAAAAGAGACTCCATGTGAAAAATAGGCCTCCGGGACAAAATCAGAGTAGGAGGGGCTACTGTGGGAGAGAAATAGAGGTAAAGGGAAGCTCCCATGGGCATGAGGAAGCCATTATTGCAATCCGAGATACAACGGACTGCACCATGGGCATAGGGAGGGCGAAAACTAAGAGGAAGGGCCTAGAAAACGGCCACTTGTAGCATGCTAGGAAAAAAAAAAAAAAAAAAAAAAAAAGTGGGAGAATAAAACAAAAAGAGTGAGAGGGAGTGAGTGAGTTGGCGGTCAGTAGGGACTGCCACAAGTAGGGACTGACAGGTCCCTATTGTCTAAGGAAGGAGGAAAAAGAAAAGAAAAGAAAAGAGAAAAGAGAAAAGAAAAGAGAAAAGAAAAAAAAAAACGGCCACTTGGGGAGATACATCCGTGACTAGATACATTCTGGAATATGGCGTTTGCAAAAGACCTTGATTTTCTCTTGATTTTGCAGAAAAAATCAAGAAATACCAAGGCCTCATGCAACCGAAATACAACGGATTACATGGGGGAGGAATAACACATGTTTTAGGTGCATCCAGAGCCAAAATTGAGTCCGGATGCACTTGAAAGGTGGTCGTTTTTTTTTCCTTCAGTTTTGGGCTAGTTTTGGGGCAGTGAGACTAGGAAATTGACCCCTATTGCAGTCCGAGTTACAACAGACTGCACGAGGAAGGGAAAATACATGTTTTAGGTGCATTCGGGATCAATATTGAGCCCGGATGCACTTGAAAATTGAGCGCTTCATTTTCTTTCAGTTTAGGGCAAGTTGTGAGGCTATGGTACTAGGAAATTGGCCACAGTTGCAGTCCGATATAAATCAGACTTCATAAGGATGAGCCATGGCAAGCCCAAAAGACTAGAAAAGAGCGATTTCGGAATGGGGCGAATAAAGACGGTAAACGAGAACCATGAGATGAGATCTCGCGGCCAAGAATAATCGGCAGACATGGGGCACCTAAGGAAGGGATATTGGAACCACCAAGGACAAGGAGGTCCCAAAATAAAAATGGGACATCATCCCGGACGTTGTCGGGGACTAAGTGGGGCAAAATAAAAATAGTCGAAAAACGGGACATGCGCCGTCAGGACTACCGGAGGGATATAACAAATGGAACTAGTACGGGAAGAGTAGCGGGGATTTGAGTTGTCCCAAGGTAACCATGAGCCGACATAAGGGATGGCCGCACAAAGCAAACGGCACCGTCGAGATCAAGATCTAGACGGTGGAGAATATTAGCACCACTAGTGCAAGTACTAATGGGATCAAGTGGGAGAGCCGAGAGAGAAAAGAAAGCAAAATAATGATGATGGAAGGGTGGCCCAGCAGTTCGAGATATCTCGGATTGGCTAGGCATGAGAAAATAGAGCCCCAAGAGGCTCAATACAGAAAAAAGGCTGTCAAAAGAAAATCGGAGCAAAGGGGGCTCAAAATTGAGACTAAAGGAGGCAAAATGGGGCCCCCTATGAGCATGGGGGTGTCATCATTGTAATCCGAGATATAACAACCAAGTGCTGAGTCTGAATCTGGCCATGGATGAGGATCCATGGCCTAAAAAAGGACTCAACAGCTACTTGACACTTGTCACATCATAAATAAAAGAAAAGAAAAGAAAAATGAGAGAAAATGGAGGGAGAATGAGACAAAAGGGAAAAAAAGAGTGGAGGAGAATGTGTTGGCCTATTAGGACTGGCAAAGTAGGGACTGGCAGGTCCCTACTGTGACCTCATCCCTCCTAGAATTGAGGAGGGCAATCCGGATTGCAGAGATATGGCCCTTGGGGCAATATCTCCACAAAATCTGAAGTAAAAAGAGAAAAATAATTGAAAATGCAAAGGGAAAATGATCGGTTTTCTAACTTCGGAACGAGTTGGCAGCCCAAAATGGAAAGAAACAAAACAGAGAAAAAAACAAAACTGTGCATTTGGCCCAAAAAGAGGGCCAGACCCACCAAAAATTGAAAAAGTGAGCTTAGGGGCTTAAATTTGAAGCAAGGACTATTTGGGGGTGGCACTGAATATTGTTGGCCTTGGACCTCAGCCAGATCCAAGGCTGAAAAGGCTCCGAGGCATGGGGAAATACCTCGGCCTACCAAAACAATAGGGTAGAAACTGAAAAAATCGAGAAAAAAGCCCTGTAGGCCTGTTTCTCTCAAGTGAGGCTGCCCCTTGGGCATTAGGACCCAAGGGGGCAACATTTTGAAAATGAAAAAAAGGCTGAAGGAGGCCAAGAGGCAATCCGAGTTGGTACCAACCGCTCGGACTGCATGTACTTGGCCAAACTCCGGAAGGGCCTAGTGGTGAAATTTTGCCTTGGGGGTACCTCGGTTCACCTCAAGGCACATGGGGAGGCCCATGGGCTGGTCGGAGTGCTGGTTTCAGCCTACATAAGTTGAGGATTCAGTCCGCTGCATCCAGCGCTTGACTGCTACTACTGAAGGGTGAATCGATTAGGACCGGGAGCTCTTTCTCTCTCTCTCTCCCTCTCCCTTCTCCCTCAATC
>BFEA01000282.1:447808-463751 GCA_003427395.1 Chara braunii | reverse complement strand
AGAAATGGAGAGAAAGTGAAGAGAGAGGGAGTGACACTCGCTCTCAGGCATGAACACACAAAGTGGAAAGTGGCGATTTACATTTGAGTGAAGGACTGGACAAAACATGAGAGAAAGATCACACACAATACTAGAATAAGCAAGAAACAAAGTTGCGATTAACTACTAGTGAAGAAATAGAAAGAGAGTGAACAGAGTGAGTGAAACTCATTCTCATGCATGAAAACACAAAGTGGAAAGTGGCGATTTACCATGGAGTGAAGAAAGAGCCTATGGGAAAACCATCACTAGTGAAAAAGCCTCCTCCTACCTATACGAAGCTTTGGAAAGCCCCTATGGAGGGGGAAGATGAGGGAAGAAAGAAAGAAAGACAAGGGAATGTGGATGAAGGAACATGGAGGAGTAGGAGAAGAAGAGGAGTAGGAAGGAGAAGAAGAAGAAGGAGAAAAAAAAGAAAGAAGAGGAAGAAGAAGAAGAAGGAGAAGAAAAGAAGAAGAAGAAGAAAAAGAAGAAGAGGGAGAGGAAGAAGAAGAATAAGAAGAAGAAGAAGAAGCTTCTCCTTCTTTCCACTCACCTCCTCTAGTATCTTGGATTTGAAGTACCAATCTCAGTGATGCTCCTCCTTACTTGGGTATGACTCCCTTCCTCCTCTTCAAGCCCGTCTCATTCCTCCTCCTCAAGCCCCTCTCATTCCTCCTCCTAAGTCCCTTCCTGATTTTGACAAGCTCCTATCACTATGGCTATGGAGTCCTCCCCTCTAGTAGGGCTTAATGGGACAGTCTCTAGCCTCTCTCTCTCCCCCACAGCCTGGGGGCTATGACAGACTGCCCCCTTGAGTCTCCACTACACGCTGTAGCTCTAATGGCAGCTCCAACTAGCTCACAGCCTCGTCCAAGGCTCCCAACTGGCAGCGGTTCCCTTCCTCTCACTCCAAGTGAGTGGAGTGCTCCTATGAGCTCACTTGGGCAACATGGCCACTCGTGCAAATGTGAGTGTGGCGGACTGCTCCCTCAACTTATGTAAGCTGATACCGGAGTACCGGTCAGCCCATGAGCCTCTCCATGTGCCTCCAAGTGAACCGAGGTACCCACAAGGCCAAATCCTGCCACTAGGTCTTTCCGTGGGCACCTGGGCCTCATTTTGGCCAAGTACATGCAGTCCGAGTGGTTGGTACCAACGCGGATTGCCTCTTGGCCTCCTTCAGCCTCCTTTTCTTTTTCAAATGCTGCCCCCTTGAGCCTAAATGCCCAAGAGGCAGCCTTACTTGAACGAACAAGGCCTTACGGGCCTTTTTTTTTTTTTTTCCCCTATCCCAATTTGGGTAGACCGAGGTATTTTTCCATGCCTCGAAACAGTCCTAGCCTTGGATTTTGCTGAGATCCAAGGCCAGCATAATTTCGAGCTACCCCCAAGTGGTCCTTGCTTCATTTTGAGCCCTTAGGCTCTTTCAATTTTGCACTCTCTCCTTAGGCTCTTTCAATTTAGCACTCTCTCCTTAGGCTCTTTCAATTTTGCACTCAAAGTGGTTAATATTTTCTACCGTCAAGATCTTGGTCTTGGCGGCACTACTTGCTTGCACATTCTTCCTCTTCTACTAACTCATGGTTCCTTTGTGGCTGCTCAAGTCCCCGCCATTCTCCCATGCCAGTTCCATTCTCTAGTCCCGACGGTCAGCTCGCTGGTGCATGTCCCAATTCTCAATTATTTTTATTTGGGCCCATTTAGCCCCCGACGTCATTCTCGGCAGTGTCCCATGGGTCTCGAGTGCCGCGAATATTCTAGGTCGCGAGGTCCACCATCTCGCGGTCCCCATTTACTGTCTTTATTTTTCCCAAGCCAAAGACACCCCTTCTCTAGTGTCTTGGGCAAGCCAAGGCCCCTTTTTCTTTTGGCCTAGGCTTCCCCATGTAGTTTGTTATTTCTCGGACTGCCACTATGGCCTTTCCCCTAGCCTCATGGCCCCACAACATGCCTCAAACTGAAACAAAAGGAAACGGCCAACTCCCAAATGCATCCAGACTCAATATTGGCTTCGGATGCATCTAAAACATGTGTTTCTCCTCCCTTACGCAATCCGTTGTATCTCGACTGCGTGGGGCCTTGATTTTTCTTGATTTTCTCTTAAAAATCCAGAGAAAATCAAGGTTCTTTGCAACCGCCATATTCCAGGATGTATCTGGTCACGGATGTATCTGGTCACGGATGTATCTGGTCACGGATGTATCTTCCCAAGTGGTTTTTAACCGTTAAGGTCTTTTTCTCTTTTTTTTTCTTTTCTTTCCTCCATTTTTTGACAGTAGGGACCTGCCAGTCCCTACTTCTGGCAGTCCCTATCGACGGCCAACTCAGTCACTCCCTCTCATTCAGTCCCTCTCACTCCTTTTGTCTTATTCTCCCACCTTTTTCTTTTCTTTTCTTTCTTTTTCTAGCATGCCAAGTGTCAAGTAGCCATTAAGGCCTTTTCTAGGCCCTTCCTCTTAATTTTGGCCCTTCCTATGCCCAAGGTGCTGTTTGTTATATCTCAGACTGCAATTGAGGCTCCCGCATGCCCATGGGAGCCTCCTCTTGCCTCTCTATTTTTTGCATTGTGGCCCTTTTTGCTCTGATTTTCTTTCGGGAGCGTATTTTTCACATGGAGCCTCTCTAGGCTTCATTTTCTTCAAGGTAGCTAATTTGGGATATTTCCGATTGCTGCCATGCCTACTCTCTTGATCTTCTTTTGTTTTCCTTTCCGTTTTAGCCTTCCCGTTTGCCTCTACTAGTGCTTGCACTAGGGGTGCTAATATTCTTGGCCGTCTAGATCTTGATCTTAACGACACTCCTCGCCTTGGGCATATTTTCCTTATGGCCCTTCACTACTTTGCCTTTGGACATCACATGTCCCCACCAGTTGTCGCACGCTAGTCCTTGACAATTGTCCCGCCGGTGGTCCCGACGGCACATGTCCCATCGGTGGTCCCACCTGTACTTGGTCCCAAAATGTTATTATTTTTACTTAGTTCTCTATGGTCCCCGACACTTTTCCATTTGGTGTCCCGACTTCTCTTGGCACTTTCCGCCCCATGGTCGCCCCATTTCTAGTCCCTTTCTATGTCTCGTGTGCGTCGGTCTTTTCAACCACGACCTTTTACTTGGCTCGTGGCCCTTCGACTCTTGCTATGCCACATCCCGTTGGCCCTCTTGGCCCGGGCTACGTTCTCACGTGTCGGTGCTTACTTGTTATTTTCTCAACCTCCTTGACTCTTTTCTCCTTGCGTCACGCAGCCCAGGGTATTATTTTTTTCGGGGGTCCTTCTCCCTTCGGGAAGAAGGGCCGCCTTTACTATTTTTCGGCGGCCCTTTGCCGCTCGCTATTTTGCTAGTCTCTTCTTGGTCTAGTGGTTCCGGCGGCCCAGGGCTTTCTCTAGGTCCCTAGGCGTCGGCCCTTGTGCCTTTGGCCTTCCATCCTTTCTTTGCTGTGCACAATCCTACCATATACCATATCTCAGGGGTCAGGACTTATCTCGGGACCCACCGGTCCCGTCAACGTGACAAACTAGGTGGCCTCCATGAAATCCTGTATGAGGGGCTTCATCTGTCCTGAGGCAGATAAGGTGATAACAATCGTGGCCCTTATGGGAGGGTCTGCATTGAAGTGGGTAGAAACAACTTGCTGATTGGGCTGCTCCAGCTGGGTTGGATGGGATCTTCGCGGGCCTGGAGGCGAGGTTTGCAGATAAGGAGAAGGCCTGAAAAGTTTAAGATGAGTGGGTTGGCCTTGGCCGGACCAAATATAGGTGTTCCCTGACCAAACTCAATGTAGAGTTTTGAGCGCCTCGCCTCCGTTTCCGGCTTGTCCATGTGAGAGAGTGACAAGTTGACATACTTTGTTAGGGCAGCACTTGAGAAGTATACCACGACCCTAAATATTACATGTCATAAGGACATGGAAGCTGCCCTCTATGTCCTGTCCACTCCCCAATAGGGACGCAACTCCTCTTCCCAAAGTAGGAAGAAGGGAAAGGCAAGTCATCATGTCATGGAGTCTAATGACGACTCTGCAGGCACTGACCAGGGAGGACCTACTCCCGCAGCTGGCCATTGTGTTGGAGTATCACCAGTTCAGGCTGCTCAAATGCTGGCCCAGGCACTGATGTCTTTGACTTAAGGCCATCAGCCCCAGGGACAGAGGCCTTCAGGTTCTAAAGGGTCAGGCAAACGCCCCATGGGTCCACAATAACAAAATCTCCCCAAGTTTGTCGAGTGTCCGAGCAATCCCATTGATCATAGCTCTTTGACTTGGACGGATTTGAAAATCCAAGAGGGTGTTTGATAGAAGAGGAAGGCAAGGGAGTCTGTTTGCATTGTGAGCGCAATCACTACATCAAGGCCTGCCCTAAGCTGTACCATAACATTGTAGCCACACAAAAAACTAGATAGGTCAGCAGAGATTGCAGTCGATTTTGATGAATTGAATCCATCTCCTTCAGAGGATGATTCAGTTGTTGAGCCTAATTTTTCTGAGGCTGCAGGGGTCTCAATGTATTTATATATTAAGCCATTTTCTGATCTCCAGCAAAGGAGAAAAGGAAGAAGGGATTATAACTGATCATGCTCAAGCCCTGAATCAACAAAACTAGAATCAAACCCCTGCTTGAATGTAGGGCAACTCGGAACTTTATCTTTCAGAATGGAGTTCATAAACTCCACTTGGGCCTTATGGTTAGTACCCTTTGGAGAATCAGGTAGGTAATTTCGAGTCTGTTACAGTCAAGCAAGTCATCAAGGGTGTGTCAGTCACCTTTGATGACAAAGGGGAAATCAAAGTCTTTGAAATTTTATGTTTTCACCCACCTTCTGTTTGATTTGGTCCTGAGTTTGAAGTGGCCGAGGGCTGCTAACCCCTCAGGTGATTGGGCGTTGCCCAGTGTCCAATTGAGGAACCCTCTAGGGGGAGCTAAAACAATGTGTCTTAGCTGCAGAGCATCATCATAAGACAAGTTGTTATTGCTTGAAAGCAAGGGAGTTTTGCAAGTTGTCTAAGGAGACAGACCATGAGTCTGTTTGTGGATTAGCGGATTCGAACAAATTCCGAGTCATTCTCTTCTCCTATTGACTTACCCATTCACCAAGCGGTTGATGAGTTTGCTGATATGGCTCAGGAGCGTGGTGAACCTATCCATAGGCAGACCAAGCACCACATCAAGATTATGTTTGACTCTACCCCTCCCAAGGGAAGAGTCTACAGAATGTCGTCGGCTGAACTGAACGAGTGAAAAAAAACAATGAAGTCCTTGATTGAGAAAGAGTGGATCCGGCCTAGCTCATTCCAGTATGGGGCACCATTTTCCTTTGTTCCAAAGGGAAATGGTGGAACAAGTGAGCTCAGGATGTGTATAGACTACAACGGTCTGAACAAGATCAATACGAAGAGCTCAGAGCCCTTGCCTCAGAGATCGACTATCTGTTGCACATGGTGCATGGCTGCAAAGTCTTCAGCAAAATTGATATGAAATCCGGGTATCATCAGATCGAAATGGCTGAAAGGATGTGCACAAGACAACCATTTAAGACCCGATATGACACCCGCGAGTTCCTGATGATGCCTTTTGGTTTGTGCAATGCACTAGGAACATTCCAAAGTGAAATGAATAAGATTTTGGCTGCTTCGTTGTGTACCTGGACGACATTCTGATGTTCGGCAAAGATGCAAGGAACATGCAGACCATCTTAGGAAACCTTTGCAGGTCCTGGGGGAGCTTACGGATAAACTGATCCAAGAGAAATCGTATTTTGGTGTTTCCTTTGTTTTATATGTAGGTCATGTGATTTCTGCAGATGGTCCATCCCTTTATGCCTTTGAAGTTGCTGTTGTAAGGGAATGGCCACAACCATAGATTGGGTGGGACATCAAATCTGTGATGGGGTTGGCCTCTTACTAGAGGAAGTTCATCAGGAACTTTTCCTCTATTGCTAAAACCCTGTTTAATCTGTTAGCCAAGGATGTTCTCTTCAGGTCAACAGCCATATGAAAATTAGCTTCCTCCGGATTGAAGAAAGAGCTAACCCAAACATCTTTGCGGAAACTTGCTATAGGTGCTGACCACAAATGCAAGTCGGTACGTAGTTGGTGCTGTCCTTCAACAAGATGATGGGTCTAAAACCAGTAGAATTCACGAGTAAGAAAAGAAAGGTGCAAATAATTCAGGCATCTACCGATGAAAAGGAACTATATGCTCTCATATGTGCCCTCAAACAGTGGAAACATTTCTTGCTTGGGAGAAGCTTCAAGATCTACTCCGATCACTGTGCTCTGCAGTGGATGAAGACCCAAGGTGAGTTAAATGACAAATTGGCGAGGTGCATTCAATTCATTGATGGATTTGACTTTGAATTGACGCACAAGAAGGGGTGTTATATCAGGGAAGCTAATTCATTCGCTGCCATTGTTGATACTTACTCCTTCCCCGATTCCACCAAGTTGTGCAATGCTGAGGCGTTGCCTCAGGACCCAATCTTTGGCCCCATTCTTAGGAATCTAAAGAATGATCCCAATTTTGAGCAGGCTATGCCTTGATTTGAGGCTTGCTGTGATCAATCAATGAGGAGGAAGAGTGTCTGCGTATCCCTAATGATTACAAGATCATTACTCATCTGATTTCAAAGAGTCATGATGCTTGTGGTTACTTTGGGTTCTTTAAGACGTATGCTGCCCTGACCCAATGTTTTTATTGGTCTAAGATGAAGGACGATGTCCTACACTATTTGGAGATCTCTGAGTTATGCCAACGGAACAAGGTCCACTGGCGGCCTTGTATGCAACTACCCAAACCTCTACCTATCCTTGATGCTTTAGTGGAATCTGTATCCATAGACTTCACAAATTTGGGCAAGACCACGCGATGTGGGATGAGACGGGTAATGGTTTGCATTGATAGATTCTCTAAGCATATTGAGTTTATCCGCTTACTTGCTGAGGCCAAATTACCTCTTGTCAAAGAGCTTTTATGTGAGAGGCGGGTGAATGGCCATGGGTGACCATCCACCATTGTCAGTGACAGAGATCCCAAATTCTGCAGCGATGACTGACACTCCTTTTGCAAAGAGTACCTTTATTCCAGACTGGACATGACCTCTGAGAGACATTCTGAAGCCAATGGAGAGGCTTTGAAGTGATGAACCACGTCCTGTTTCAGCTGCTGGTCCTGTGATTACACCTTATTAACAGGTCTGGGACAGATTGGATGATCTTATTGACAAGGCTAAGCTTAAACTAACTCGTGGAATTGCAGCGTTTGCCAAGAATAATTAGGGAGACCTAGATAAAGCTAGATAAAGTTAGAACTAATATGTTCAAGGCCCAGAAGAAGATGATCGAACAGGCTAACAAGCATTGGTCCCCCTCTATTATACGGCCAGGTAAATGTGTCTGGGTGAAAAGATTTGAGCTAACTGGGCCAGGCACCAGGCCCGGCTGGTGATGGTGCTGCCTGAGCACGGCCTGCCAAAACGGCTAGGCTTTGTTGGATATCCAGAAGGATGGTAGTTTGATGCTCCTGCATCTCTATTATGCCTAGCAGGGCCCTCCTAACTACCCTCACATTATCATACATGTTCGTCAGGTCCATCGTGTCGGACTCCTCTATGTCTGCCCCTCTCCGCTGCATCCTGGCTCTTCTTCTGATCATCTTCTCCTTCTCCGCTTTTCTCTCTCCTAATGCCCGTTGTAGCTGTGCCTCCTGCAGGGCTGCCTGCTGGATGGCGACATCTCCTGGAGTCAACACTGCTGCCTAGCTTGCCATAACGCCAGTGGACTGACTCACGGTCTTCGCGACCGTTGACCCGACGACACCTGAACTGCTGGCTTGGGAAGTCTGTTGCGCAGAAGTGACCATGGCGGAAGTAGCCATGGCTGCTGTAGCACCGGCCTCGCTAACTAAAGCCCTGCTGGCCTCGACTGCTTTGGCTCTCCTCTGCTGCTGCTGTCTCTCCCTAAGCTAGCGGAACAAAATCCTATCACCCTCTGGTCCTAGGGACCCGTGGGCTATCGGGCGTCTAGCTGATCGCAAGATCCGGTCGTCCAAGTGTGTGTCCTCCTGGTCGCTCGTAGGCTACAACGTTGTGCACCGTTTACACTAGGACACTGTAGGTGCCTACTGCAACATAATGCTCAGACCAACTAATTAGTTGGTGGCGATTTTGGAACAGATATCACTTGAGGTCAAAGGAAAGTCAGATTCCTACAAACGAAACTATTTTTAGTATGACCAGTCTGCAAACAGAAACACCAGGAACAATAAACAGTTCTAACTAATGTTGTCTGTCAGATGTCAATGGCTGTACATCTAACTAATCAAAACATAAAAACAGAATCATTTGTGTGGATAGGACAACATGGAATTTTCTCGAACTTATCACCTGGAATCAACCCCTCCCTTAGTTCCCCTGAGTATCTCTTGATGTTAGCGTCCCTGAGCGATCTGGAGAGCGTCGCGTGTCTAAAGGTGTGTGTCCGGCCCACCCCTGTGCCCCGAGCATCCACCGAGCTGGCCAGCCTTGCACGTATATTTATCCTCGGCGTGCCGCGAGCCTTACATCACTGGCTGATCCAGAGGCATTTTAACGTCCGCCCCCAAGTGACATCAGGAATTATTTTACGTCGCAGCAGGACGACGATCACAGCCAATGATATCCCCTTCCCGCGTTTATAGACGCCAGGTGCTCGTCTTTCCTGTAGGGCTGGCCTGCCCAGTAGTACCCATCTAACAGCGCAGCAAGCTGAACAAAGGACAAGCAGCAAGGCATGCGTGCTCTACTCCCTGTGGGTTGGCATGGTGAACGTGACCCAGTGCTTCGTCCAGGGTCCTTGAGAAAGCTCAGCCCTCTCCACCCAGATGCTCCACGTGAACATTGCCGACTCTCAAGGTTGAGCTCACTCGACACCTCACGGTGAGAGGACTCTCAAGAAGGAACACACAACCTCACGGAAAGAAGTGTTGGAGAGGGAAGATAAGGTTAAGAGCAACGTACCTCAAATAGCTGCCCCCAACCACAAAGATAATCTCACCAGATGACCAGATGGCGATTGCGATGACCAGTCACTGCATCAGCACAACCAGCATTATCTCGCCGTTCCACCTCAGCATCAATCGCACATTAGATAGTTCTCATCACACTGTCCAGACCACAATAACCCCACGTAGCCTTCCTGGCGATCCCCTCACCTCCTGGGTCGCCACTACGCTCGTCTCCACCCTCCTCACTACACACCACTTACGGCCAAACTGGCCCAGCAGACCGCATGTATGTACCTCATAAGGCAGAAAAGCGCCAGATGAGGGCAATCGTACCACGGCTCCGATACCAAATTGCAAGGAAGATGAGCAATAGCGAACTCCAGCAATCAAACAGCATCATACATATGAGTCCAGATAGTTGTGACCTCGAACCAACAGCAGAATTGCATCACGAGATTCACCAAATAAGAACACACCAAGAATTCATAATTGACAATGCTGTAATAGTCCCATCATCATCAACGAAGAACCAGAGTTGATATCCTATCTGGCGCTCGGCGCCCAGACTACATGTGGGAGATCCTATCTAGCCTATACTACGAAGCCGAAAGATGACGTCACCAGCAACCCCCGAAGTACGAGCATATGGCGACCAATGTCGCACGCTTCCAGCACCAGGTATGTCTCGCGCTACACTCACAACCTCGTTCCCCAACTCACAGATGCCACTAGCACCCAAAGACCACCCTGCGCCTCACCCAGCTTACAGCAGCGCAGCTCGGCCATGGCTGCTTGCTCCTTCCCTGCTTGCCCGTGAGAGCGTAGGCGCCAGCCAGCAAATAGCGCAGCAGCGCTTGCGCAGCATGCAGCCAGCACCCGAATGCCGAATCAGGAGGCAGGCCCTTTCCTATATCCAAGTGGCCTGCCTGCGTCCAGTCCCAAGAAGCTTCCAGTAGGCCCCGGTAGCCTGAGGCCCAGCACGAAGAGAGCAGGCCCTGGGCCTGTAGTGGTTGCATGTGCCCAACTGCCTTCGGCCTGTGTCTGGCCCGGTACCCATATCCAGCCCAGGGCCAGCTTCACATTCATTCACACAGGCGGCCCAGGGTCTGGGTTCACTCAACCAACTGGCGCTGCGCAACTGCCTGAATTTCCTTTAGTTGCGTGGGGCCTGGAAAAAGAGGCCGAGAGGGCCTGTCGAGCCTGCCTTCACTTAGGGCGGCCGACTATGTTGCAAAGAGGGCCCCTTGAGGGGCTTATCGGGGTGCCTGCCTCGCAAATTCTATTTTTGGTTGTAAGTGCTTCCACTGTGTATTCTCTCATCCGGTGTGGTGTGAATTGCTCTATCTAAGATCTCTTGTCATTGCGCATGTGTTTGGAATCGTGTGGATGCCATGCTGTATCTTGTTTCAATCGGGCACATAACACATGAATGTATGACACATTTCGTTTGCTCAGAGATCTGGGATTTAAAGTTTGGATGGATGCGTGCTCGTCTTGTGTTGTGGGATGTTTCCTAAAATGGGGAGGGACATTGGATGGATGCATGTTGCCTTGTGTTCGGGAATCTTTCCTAAAATGCGGAGGGGGGAGATTGTGTTCCTTGTCTAGGTGCTGCAGATCTTTTGTGCATCTTGACGCTTCTTTCTTCGATGACGTGTTGTTTGTGTCATTTATTTTGGTGTCTCTGTGTGGTGAGTAAAGCGGCCAATATACCCCCTGACCTGGCAGTATGGAAGTGCCCCATTTTCCCATGGTAGCAGACCTCATATGCTCATATGAGAAGAGAGAGAAACTCATGCACCAGCTGGTCTCTGTGTAGCATGTGGTGAGCAGACCAATTCATATTTTAGAAAGGACACTTATCCCAGACTCTCGGAGGCCCTCTTCCATAGGTATGGATGCCAGGGCTGTAGGTAGTCTCTGGAATCGTCTATAACAATTTGTAATGGTGCTTCTGGTTAACAGCAACAATTGAGCAATGATGAATGTTCAACAAGGCTGTTATGCATCAGGGCATGGGCCATGCATCACACTCATCAGAACATGTAACTGAGTGGAAATCTGTCAAGTTACTGTACTGAGCGCATGGCAAAAGTGTGCTGGAGTTGTTGTCTTACGCAGACGGTCGCTGACTGGTGTCGGATTTGCATAGGAAACCTTGTGTACTGATGGCAATATCATTTTGCTGGATGATGTTTTGATTTGAAATGTTGACTTTCTGACAGCTGTGTCCGGTCCGTGGAGTCTACGACTATAAAGCTGTGAGGCGGTGGACAGCCCACAAGAGATTGGGATATTACCTTTTGGATTGTGATAAGGTACGCTTGTCATCTATTCCCTTTCTACTGCTACAAGTTGGCCATGTTTTCAACTCTCAGAAGACAACCCTCCTGCCTCCCTTCTTCTCCTCTGTAATGACCTGCCAAACACGGACTGATACACAGCTGATTTCTGAGTTTTGCTCATGGAATGTATGCCTACTGAGTGTTTCCTGCTTGTTGCTGAGTTTTCTAAGTCTGTGTGGGTGCATGCTTGCTTGTCTGGATGCCTGTCTGAGTGCTTGTCGGCTTGAGTGTGTGTGTGACTCGCAAGGGCACTTGGTTGGTTAGAAGGCCCGAAGGGCCGGTACTTACCTGTGGCCTTGACATTGAGGGTTGCACCGGGTAAAAGAGGCCGGCAACACTTAGAACAGCGGAAAACACTGGAGTAGCAGGTAGGCTGGTACCACAGCAAGTAAAGGTAGATGTGCCGGGTACTCGACGCCGAGCAGAAGAAGACAAAAGTTGGCATTTTTAGAGGCCCAGTAGTTGTAGGCCAGGTCCAGGCGAGTACCAGTCCAACCTGAGTCTAGGGCCTGTACGGGCAATATCAGAGTCTGCAATGATGTTTCCCTGCAAAAGGGAGGAGGTACCGGTTGCTTGGAGACCGCGCGGCCTAAGAAATCACTCCCGAAGAGGCAAGCAGCCCGCTCTATCTCCTGCAGGAGCAAGGTGCTTCTGTTCATTGTCGTTGTGCAAGGTTGGCGACACACTGGTTGGAGCGCTGGCTGGAACACCACTAGCTTGGAGCAGTGCTGCTGGGGAAGGAGCAAGGACAGGAGGAGGAAGAAGACCAGGACTAGGAAGGGGGGCCGCCAGAGGTACGTACCTGGCTATGGTGGTTGCCATCTTCATCACCTTGGTGGGCGCTGCAGCAAGACGGCCCCAGTGGGGGTAGAGCTACACCAAGATGCTTTGAGGAGTCAGGCAGGGCAGCCTGAGCTAGAGCAGCCATAGCTGCTTGAGTTGTCTCCTGCACATCAGGGCAAGGCCCTAACAGTCCGCCATAGCCTAGGCCTTCGAGAAGAGGAAGGAGAAGGTTGCCATGGCTATGGTGAACCTCATGTGAAACCTGCAGTAGAAGAGGGATTCAGACTTTGATTCTGGTCCAGCCATTCAACATTATCCAGCCATTCAACATTATTATGATTATTATTTCTTGATTGAATAAGAGGGGAGGGGATAAGGAGGAGGAGAGTGGTTGGCGAAGAAGAAGAGCATTATCATTGGTCTATGCTGTTCTTCTTCTTCTTCGTGGTTGCCGTTATCGTCGTAGTCGTCTTCGTCGTCTTTGTCTTGGTCTTCTTCCTTTTCTTCTTCTTCTTTCCTCTTCTTCTTCCTCTTCTTCTTCTTCCTCTTCTTCTTCTTCCTCTTCTTCTTCTTCCTCTTCTTCTCCCTCTTCTTCTTCTTCCTCTTCCTCTTCCTTTTCCTCTTCTTCCTATTCCTCTTCTTCCTCTTCCTCCTCCTCCTCTTCCTCTTCCTCTTCCTCTTCTTCTTCTTCCTTCCTCTTCTTCTTCCGCTTCTTCTTCTTCCTCTTCTTCTTCCTCTTCTTCTTCTTCTTCTCCCTCTTGCTCTTCTTCCTATTCCTCTTCTTCCTCTTCCTCCTCTTCCTCCTCTTCCTCCTCTTCTTCTTCTTCTTCTTCTTCTTCTTCTTCTTCTTCTTGACTCGGTACCATTCAGCCACATGAGCTGGGCGGTATTTTTTGCAAGGCAGCAGGTGTGTATTCTAGTCTTTCCTGTTGTGGTATTAAACCCTCGCCATGCCACTCCCGAATCGAAAAGAGAATACAATTGCATGTTTCCACAGAATGTGCGCTGATACATCGGTTACTCTGCATAATAACGGATGTATCTTCCCGTCTTTGGTGGAAGGATGGATTCGTGCATTTTTTTTGGTTTCCAAAGTGGTGTGGCAAGGCCATTAGACTCGCAGTTGAGCCACTTGCTTCTGGACTCGGTCTCTGTCCAATCAAACCCCAAGTGCTCGCCACACTGCACACGAAACGGGAAAAAAATGAGTGCATCTTTCCACAGTGAAACGGTTTTCACCTTTAGCAGTAGCAGATGCAGTACCCAGGGCTCGATCCCTAGACCTCACCCTACCCGTGTACAGTGTCTGTGTAGACCCCGGGAGTTGAACCTGCGACCTGTGTATTCGTAGACAGTTGGTAGGTCTGTCGTAGGTCCGTAGGTAACAGGGGTTCGATCTGTAGACCTATAGCGTAGAAGTCTTAGTGAGTTCCGGAAGCTTAGCTGTAGTCCTTCTAGAAGGTAGGCAAGTGGGCAAGTGGGCAAGTGGCGAGGCAAGTGGTGGACTAAACTGCAGTACAATCGCAGTGCGGTCTCGGTAGGATAGCAGCGAGTCCACAGTCAGTCAGCGGTAAGGTCCAGTCAGTCCCAGTCCGGTCCAGCAAGTACCACGGGGGACTGTGAGCACCATGGGCCGAAGGCAAAGGGCAGACCAATGAGTTTCCGGAGCATAAAGCAAGAGGCAGCGCCCAACCTTTCATTCATTCCTGCGTGAGCCATGCGGAAGCGCTGCCACAGCGACTTGTGCAAGGAGGTCTGCAGATGAGCCCGGAGGACGCAGTGGGCAAGAGAGAAGGAGCTTAGCATAGCGATAGGGTAGAGGCAGAAATAGCTGCCATAGCTGTAGTTAGTGTGGAGTATGTCTGTGTGTGTGCGAGTTCAGAGTAATGCGTGTGGGATATCCGGGGTGATCCCGTGCGTGTGAACAGTGAGTTGTTTGGGCGCTGAGTCGCCAAAGCCAGTTCAAAGTGAACTTGTATCTGGAAGCCATATCTCTGAGTTTTGTGTGGGCGCATGTCGCCAGTTTGCTGCGCTGCTGTTTACATGTATGAAAAGTGTGTTTGAGAACGAGTCTGATTGCATTGGTATCGGAGCTGGTACCCGCTATTCCATGCGCGTCGTCGTGTGCAGGGCCTGACGCGCCATAGCAGAGGTGGCCGCTGAGGGTTATAGTCCGCCATAGCGGACCCAAAGTTGGAAAAGCCGCCGCGCACCTGCTAAGAAGACCGCGACGAAGAAGACGACCGAGAGAGAGAGAGAGAGAGAGAGAGAGAGAGAGAGAGAGAGAGAGAGAGAGAGAGAGAGAGAGATGAGCGTACAAGTTTGGTTGTCACTTACCTGTGAAGCGAGTTGTGCAGTCCCACGAAGGAGGAAGAAAGCGGCCATAGCCGCAGAGCATCATCACGGAGTACTGAAGGGGAGAGAGAGACCACACAGAAGGGGAGAGACCGAGAAGGGAGAGGAGGAGGCCATAGCCGAGAGGTGAAGAGAAGGCCGATAAAAAAAAAAAGAAAAAACACGAAGAAGAGGACCACGGGGTGAAAGGAGGCGAGGGAGGCGAAGCGAAGGACAAGGTTGGCGAGGAAGAGGAGCCGACAACCATAGCTGACCGGAGGGTTGACCGGGGGTGTTGACCGGCGTTATCGGAGTTGACCGGGGGTTGACAGAGGGTTGACCGCAGCGTTGACCGGCGTTGACCAAGGCCGTTGACCAAGACTTTCACCAAGCTGGAGTTGGTAACATCTCGCCAAGCCCTCAGCCTACCCCTTGCCCTATGGATGTGCACATACCCCTTGGTACTTGCTGAGTACARTCTGTCTGTCTATTCTTTCAGCATTGAGTCTCTTTTGTCCTAGGTGATAGTACTCTGTGGATGAAGGATAGGGCCTGTATGACGAAACCCCTATCTGATTTAGTAGAGATGATACCGTGTCTAATCTCACTGTCCCGGAGGCCTAACCCTCCCAAGGACCGGTGCTGACCGGCGGGGCTCGGATTGGGCGTGACACGGTGGGCTTGAACGGCGGAGACGTGGGCTGACACAACAGGCAGTCTTAAGTGTTGAGGGCCTTGTTTACCCAAACCCCTACTGGACCTAGTAAGGCTAAAGGCCGTATCTGACGACTCGACTGTCCCGGAGCTCAAACCCTCCCAAGGACCGGTACTGACCGGCGGGCTGCTCGGTGTGGCATGGGAGGCCCGAAAGGCTGAGTTGTGGGCTGGTGTAACAGGCCTGACCGAGCTGATCACGTCGTCCAGTCTGCGACGTTAAGGAATTCTTGCGGAGTTGGGGGGATCTCCTTAAATGCCTCCTGATCAGCAACAGGTCTAGTAGTGACAGCCATAGCATAGGTCTAGGCTGGAGACCATAGTTGACAGGATCCTTGTCAGGATTCTGTGAGTCATTAGATTGAGTCAGTAGGTTTGTCAGGCAGGGGTGAGAGTCAACGTGGTGAGGTTTGGAACCGCCACTTGGTTGTGCACCTATCACCATGGTTGAGACCCGCGGTGGGACGAGTACTAGCCCCTACACCCAGGAGCAGCAAGAGAAGATGGGCGCCATAGTGAAAGAAAATAGAGAGAGGAAGGAGCTCCTGAAGCAAGTGAAGTTGCAGGCTATCGCAGAGGAGCAGGCGGCAAAGATGAAGGAGTTGGAGGAGGAGATGGCGAAGAAGGAGAAGGCTGCTGAAGAAGAAGCGGCAGCAAAAGCAGAGGAGGAGAGAAAACGAAAGGGAAAAGAAGTAGAGAGCAGTGGCGCGATGAAAGAAGTGGAGATGGAGAAAAAAATAAGTGAGTGGATCGCTAATTTATCGTTGGGAG
>BFEA01000282.1:416970-447398 GCA_003427395.1 Chara braunii | reverse complement strand
ATTGGAATGGCAGAGTTCTACGTCCCAAAGGACGAGAGGGATGCGTTGGCCAGCGAGCTAGCAGCGATGGAGGACCCTCTGGAACGAAGGGAAAGAGAAGAGGAGAAGAAATTGGAATGGAAGTTGAGGATGAAGAGAGAGAAGAAGAAGAGGAGGGAGAAAGGTAATAGGTTGACCGCGGAAGTGGCGAAAGTGCAGGATTGTAGGCGAGAAGTGGGAGCAAAGGCAGATATTTCTGCCAAGATGGACAAGATGCTGGGTTACCTGGAAGTGTTGAGTGCAGCCTGGATGGAGGAGCGCCAGGCCAGTTGGAATCAGGAGGTAGCCCTGGGTGCCATGCGGTCGTGATTTAGGGGTTTTGCGCGCGATATGGTTACCCACGTTGGAGGGGAAGTTAGGAGATTGAGAGATAGCGTGGGAAAGTTTTGCGAAGGCGCCATTGAAGGTGCCAAAGCCATAGCCGCAGTAGAGGGCGAGGCCAGACCCCGTAAGGACCCAGTTAAACTTAAGTTTCCTGACGCATACGGGGGAAAGAAGGAGGAAAACTTTGACAGCTGGGAAGCCAGTGTCAACAGTTATATCTATTTACAACACATCCTGATTGAGGAGCAAGTCCTCGTGGCCTTTCATGCCCTTAAAGATGAAGCGGCTAGTTTCGTCAGGTCCCTTGCACGTGCAGCCGGTTGTGAAAACAACCTGGTTGCTTACTCTAAAGTTACCCCCCTTTCACAATTCCTCAAGCTCCTGAAGGAGCGATTTGCTGACCCAACAAGAGGCATTAAAGCCTCTGATAAGCTGCAAACGATCCACTCACGACAGTGGAGGAGTGCCAGAGCACTCAAAGGCGTCATGGACGACCTGGTGGCCGTCCCAGACCATGGGGTCACCGAGACCCAGTTGGTCCAATTGTTTTATCGTGCCATGCCCAAGCCCTTGAGAGGGCACTTCTTTGATAAGACCGAACAGGCCGGCATCACTTATGATGCGTTGAGTAGACAAGTCGTCCTGTTCGAGTCCAAGTCCATGCCAGTGTCCACTTTCTGGCACAAGGACTTAGAGAAGGGAAAAAGGTGGAAAGGACGTACCATCTCTGGCCAAGTCAAGGCCAAGGATCACATGATACTCACATTAGAGGAAGGTGGTACTGACGAGGTCCCATACAGTCAGAAAGAGTGATGCCTAGTTGAAGAGGACAGTAGTGTGGGACAGGGGAGGTCCTATGTTGTTGTCGCAGCTGGAGGGAGGCCGCAAGGTAGAGGAGGAGGCCAGGGCCAAAGGGGCCAGGCCATGGGAGGCCGTGGACCGGGCGCACAGGGGGTTGGCGGCCAAGGAAACCGCCAAGCGGGAGGTAGGGGTCAAGGTCCCCCGTCAAATCGCCAGGGTAATTGGTCCCCACAGCGAAGAGGTGGAAGGGCACCTCAAGGAGGATGGCACCCAGGCTTGCCACAGGGCAGGCCCTGGGAAGACTTGGGCTTGGACCAGCATTTATGGCAGGAACGCGTGAGCATGGGTCAGTGCGTGTTTTGTGGTGACCCAGCTCACGTAATAAAATTTTGTCCAAAGTATAGGCAGGCCCGTTGGGCTGCTCAGTCGTCAAAAGGCAGCCGCCAGTAGGGGTCGCAACTGCCCCCACTTCGAGAAAAGGTTAACCGGGCGCCCATTTTTCGCCTCAATTTATAAGAAAACCATAAGGTCATTTTAAACAAACTTCATAGTGATGTATAGAGTGCACTTCTTACTAGCATATTATAAAAAGAAAACAAAAAAACAAAAAAACAAAAATTAAAAATATATAAAACAGCAAGCCAAAAGTGCATTTTCATGACATTTTGGCAAAAAAACAGTCATCAAATTTTCACAATTTTCACCACTCTTCACAACACGAATTCTAATACTCCAAATGACATCAAAGCCACGTGGAGAAGTGAGCGCGCGCGAACAGGACACTCCCAACCCACATGAGCCTATGGCAGAGGTTGCAGGCCCGTGTCTAGATAGCTGTCCAGAGCCTGCTTGTCTTAGCGTCTCTTTAGGCACGTCCCTCACAGGTGTGGCAGAAGAGTTAAGGGAGAGGATGCCAGCCTGGGCCAAGATGAAGAAGAAAAGCAAGTGACATCTGATTTTGGTAAACGTAGAGGTTTTCACGAGTAGAGTAAGGGCCCTTATAGACTCAGGGGCCACCCGCAGCTATATTAGCCGTAGGGCGCTGAAGAAGCTGAGGCTAGGAGTCCAGAAGTTAGTAAACCCCATAGTCAGTGTCCTCGCAGACAACCGCATGATGCGTGTTGAGGACTATGTAGAGGGAGTCCAGGCGTACTTTCGCCTAGAGAAGGATGGGAAAGTGGAGAAAGTTCTCCATTCCCCGACTCTCCTTGTACAAGATGACCTTCCTTTCGACGTAGTGTTGGGAATGGATTGGGGAGAGGCGGTAGGGGCCACACTCCATTTGAGAGAGCATGAGTGTAGGCTCCCTAGTCCATCAGGTGAGGTAAAGACCGCGCCTGTTTCATGCGTCAGGTGTAGATAACACATTGGCACATTGCTGTCTCAGTGCTCCCGCATTCGCGCGATTAGTGAAAAAGGAGCAGTTAGAGGAACAGGTCTTTGTAGTTTATGTTAGACCTGTCACTGAGGCCAAGAAAGAGGATAGTTCTGCAGATCCAACCATAGCCAAGTTGCTGGAAGAATTCAAAGACTTGACTGAGTCGCCGACAGGAGTGGTCCCGCGACCTATCCAACACAGAATAGAGATAAAGCCTGGCAGTAGAACTCCTAAGGGAGCAGTTTACAGGATGTCCCCTAGAGAGTTAGACGAGCTCCTTGAGAAAGGTTGGATCAGGCCCAGTTCGTCTCCATTTGGAGCACCTGTCCGATTCGTCCCCAAAGAGGAAGGAGAGTTGAGAATGTGTATAGACTATAGGGGTTTGAATGTTATTACAGTGAAGAATGTTGAGCCACTGCCTAGGATAGAGGATCTTTTAGATCGGATGCAGGGTTGTAAGTATTTTTCTAAGATAGACTTAAAGTCCGGTTATCATCAGATAGAGGTTCATCCTGATGACCAGTACAAGACTGCGTTCCGGACTAGATATGGGCACTATGAGTTTATTTATATGTCCTATCTGTTGAGGGGGTGACAGATGAAGTGTAGAAGAAACAGATAAAAAAAGAAACCGAGTAAAAAGATAAAAAATAAATAAATAAATAAATAAACCAAGGAAGGAAAAACACAAAAAAAGAAACCTGAAAAAAAAAATTAAAAAAAAAAAATGTTATGTGGGATGGTAATTGGATTATCTGTTTAATAGGCTTTCTTCTTCTTTGAGGTTTGGTTTCCGCCGCCTTTTCTTTTCCTCTTTGCCTTTTGGCCGCGTGGAAGTGGGTCTTTATGACACACGGGGATGGGGGCAGCCAGCGCTCAACCTGTCATCCACGTGGCTGGCCTTGTACGTAAGAGGTGACGAACAGGTGGGGCTTTCCTTCCTTATGTCTTTTTCTTTTTCTTGTTTTGTCTTTTTTCGCCTTTGCGCTCCAATTTCGAGTGTGACAATATATTCTCCGACGTTGCTAGCTCTTTGCTCTTGCAGATGGTGCGGCTAGCGTTGGGCCTGTACTAGCAGGTGCATGCTCTTCTTTATGGCAGATTAAATGTTCCTTCTGTCTTCCCCTTCTTCTTTTTCTTTTTCTTTTCCTTTTTCCTTTTTGTTTTTGCCTGCCATCTCTTCCCGATGTGGAATGGCGTTTGTATATTGCGGGCCCTCTGTTGCGGTTCCGTTTCTTTTGCTCTTGATTATATTTGGATGGTATGTTTGTATCATTGTCCTCTTTTTTGTTATCACTTGTTAGGGCGTGATCTGGCAAGGGACATGGTGTTGTGATATTCTTCTCCTTTCTTTTTGGTGTTCAGGATTGTTGTGATGGCGGTCACCGCAAGGACATGGGTTGTCCCCCCTTCCCATGTAGTGGGTATAGTTACAGCCAGCCTAAGGTCTGCCAAACCCGGGTTGCTGCCCCCATGCCCACTCACCTTTCTGTGGATGCAGAAAGGACGAYGGCAGGTTTCCTGGCCTGAGCCATCGAGCTTAAAGTCCTGCTTTCCTGGCCACCCACTGTACTGTGCAAAATTAAAATAAAATAAAAAACAATTAAAAAAAAAATTGAAAAAAAAAATCATAATCCCTTTTGACAAAAATATGGCGTTACCATTACAAATAAATCAGGGGGTTGGTTCATTCGGGATTCTTCCTGTTGGTGGCGCGACAGGCACAACACCGCTTCCTTCTGTTCGATCACGACGTCGAAATCCCCCCGTCGCTAACCGGCAAAGGGTTGAGTGGCTTGCCCACTTTCGCTGGAATACCGATTTGTATTCTTCAGGAACGTGGCAAAAGAAGCGGTTGCGACAGCTAGATGCTGCCATCGCAACTGAGCGCTTTGAACTGCAGTTGAGAGGTATTGACCAACAGCTCCTCCAACCAGGTAATGATCCTCTTTCTGTTACTGGAGTCATTCATACTGCGCATCCACGTCTGAAGGAGCATTGGCATGTGCGACACTCTGCTGCCGATCATCATCATCGGCACCTTTATCGCGTTATGCGACAACAATCTCCTTTTAATTTTGCTGTTTGGCCACTTGAACGCATTGATCGTGTGCTCTACATTAATAATCGTGGTGAGATTGATCATGACCTTTTCCGACGAGCGGCTTCACCTAGAGAAGGGTTATGGGTTCGATGGCTTCATACCCTGCATCCTTCGGGTTTTAATGCAGTCCTCCCTATGTCTCGATTACCGCCTGTTCGACGGCAGCCACGCCTTGATCACTGGTGGCAAGTTGGTCCTCCTTCTGCTATTTCCTCTCGCTTTGCTGCTTCTTCTCCTAATCCTTCATCTTCTCGGGCCTTTACTATTGATATTAGCCCGGGCCCTCAATTAGCAGTGCGAACCACGCTGCGGCATTTATTGTCGTTAGGTGCGGCGGGTGCTTGGCCYGAAGTTGCTGCTTTTCTTCAGCAGGCTACGCCTGCCYRCCSCGCTCGMTTGCTGCAGTGGCTGTAKATAAATGTTCCTAATTCTGCCATGACCGCGGACATCCGTGAACTTGAATGTCTTATTCGGCAATCTCAACATGTCCGACAGCGATATACTGCTCGGCCCCGTGATAGCTTCGGAAACTATATTAGGATTGTCCATATGCAGGAGGTTCTGAACGCCACGAAGTTGCAACAGGTGTTGCACTCTTCAGACGTGCGTGCACTGCACCCGGACCCCCATGCAGCCAGCAGTATTTGTATTTGTGATAAACTTGTACCCCCAACAAGGGTGCAATTTTGTAACTTCACGGAGGTTGCCTTGAGTGTTACTCCGGGCCTATGCCTTCCTGCTGCTGCTGACTGTCCATGTCGCCGGGTCTTTCCTAATTGCACCAATTGGTTGATGGCCATGTTGTTTCCGCCAACTATGATCTGATTCTGGATGCTAATCTTCGGCGTTTATTCTATGAGGGCTCTAAATATCGGTTGAATGGGGCAGTAGGGGATATACTTGAGGTATTGGCTGTTGGTATTAACGAGTATATCGCTGCATACCTTCGGCCGTCATCACGACAATCCTCCGCTGCTACCCTTGCGCACCAATTGCATCTTTGGCGTGCCGCAGTTTTGAGCCATTGTGAGTCCAATATGACTACTGCAATACCTTTTCGGCAAGCCCGCGCTCTGCGACACGCACACGGGGACCCCCACTTTTCGGCCCTAGGTAACGATGAATGATCCTGAATGATCCTGAATTTAGGGTTTTTTTGTGTTTTTTGGAATTTTTTTTTTTTGCCTGTTTTTTTATTTGGACAAGCTTTCTGTGTGTCAAATTTGATGTCATTTGGAGTATTAGAATTTGCGTTGTGAAGAGTGGTGAAAATTGTGAAAATTTGATGACGGTTTTTTTTGCCAAAATGTCATGAAAATGCACTTTTGGCTTGCTGTTTCATATGTTTTTAATTTTTGTTTTTTTGTTTTCTTTTTATAATATGTTATTAAGAAGTGCACTCTATACATCGGTATGAAGTTTGTTTAAAACGACCTTATGGTTTTCTTACAAATTGAGGCGAAAAATGGGGGGCCGGTTAACCTTTTCTCGGTTGGGAAGGGTGGGGTGAGGAAAGAAGAGGAGGAAGGAACGAGGAGGGAGGGAGGGAGGAGGGAGGAGTGCGAGTGGGGGATGAGGGGACAGGCGAGGAAGAGGGAGAAGGTCGTTGGAGGAAGAGGAACGACTTTTTTTTTCTTTGTATCTTTTTTTTTTGCTTTCTATTTCGCTTTCCTTTTCTATTTGTCCATTGTCGTTATTCAATCAATCAATCACTCAATAAATTAATAAAGATTGACTAAGGTCGATCTTGATCGATCAATTCATTGATTGATGGATTGATTTGGAAAAGGAGACTATGCGGAGGAGTTGAAGTATCGGGGAAAGTCTGCCGAGGGTCGGGCAGGGTTGGGGTGTTGTCGGGGAGGCCAAGCCAAGAGAAAGTCGTGGAGGAGTCCCAATCAATCAATCAAACGAGGATTGATTGATTGATCGCTTGATCTTCTGCTAGAACATCGAAATATACACTACTACACATGCGGGCGTGTGTGTGTGTGTGTGTGTGCGTGTGTGTGTGTGTGTGTGTGAGCTGTCTCTTATACACATCTAGATGTGTATAAGAGACAGGAACAATGCACTGGCCGGTGCCTTGCTTAACCAATCGATGGAAATTTCTCTCTCTCTCTCTCTCTCTCTCTCTCTCTCTCTCGGTGTGTGGGTCGTGCTAGGGGTAGGAGTTCGTGCTGTCTCTTATACACATCTAGATGTGTATAAGAGACAGGAACAATGCACTGGCCGGTGCCTTGCTTAACCAATCGATGGAAATTTCTCTCTCTCTCTCTCTCTCTCTCTCTCTCTCTCTCGGTGTGTGGGTCGTGCTAGGGGTAGGAGTTCGTGCGAGCCAGAGAAGGGGGCCGCCAAGGAGGTCGAGGACGTTCCGAGGTCGCACAAGGGGGAGGAGGAGAGCGAGAGAGAGAGAGAGAGAGAGAGAGAGAGAGAATCTCCTTTTGGGGGGGGAGTGGTAATGGCCTTTTCGGCTAGCATGTTTGTCTTATGCCCCAGGCGGGTGTGCAAATTCGCTTGGCATTTTGCAAAGTTGGGCAGCTTCCGTTAGGGGGACATTGCAAAGATGGTATCCAACTTATGGCTGCAGTGTTTCGCAAAATGTTTTTGTCATCGTCCTACGTCGTAGCGTAGCTGCGGCAGGTCCACTTGTTCCAGTAATGACAATAGTTGCCCTCCATTAGGAAGCCACCCTGATCTACAACAATCTTGCTAAACTTCTCGTATGTCATGCCGTCCTCTTTTGTGCGGGGGTGCAAGGTAGTTATGAGGGGACCAGGCAAGGCTCTAGCGAAGCTATTCAAGATGTGTGCGGGAGTTAGACCGTGTTCAGGGCATTGAAGTAATTCATCCATGGTGGCTTTTAACGTTGACACACTCTTTCATTTTCGATTGGCTATGTTAAGTATGGAGTGCTCAGTCCGTCTATCTAAATTCTTATCCTCAAATTGGTTTTTCAGGGCCAGGAAGACATCTCTGATACGGGTTTGTTGGGAGTAATCAACCATCGATGTGCAACCATCCTCCTTTATCAGGGGGAAAGCAAAATTTGCAGCATCTCCCCTGAGGCACGAACTGGCCATCAAGAGAGGATCCAGTAAGGTATCAGTTGCCCGTAGAGGTAAGTGCCCATATGTGTCTCCCGCTGGTAGAAGTTGTCATCTTTTTCCTAGTGTAGGTCCAGGGAATCTTCACCTTCATCCTCTCCCTCTTCTCCCTTGTTTCAGATGGCCTTTCTTCTCCCTTTGGCTCGCTTTCCTTCTTAGGGTCTTTGTTATCGCCACCATCATCTCCTCCACCATCTCCACCTCCACGACCACTTCTTGCCTTCAGTGTGGCGACGGTGTCTATCAACTTTGAGGTAAATATACCTTCTAACTTTTGGGCATACCCCTCAACCGCTCATCTATTCTTTGGGCGGCAGTGCTTAGGTAGTTATTCCAGGTGCCCTTAAACTCGTGATTGTGCTGCTCTAGCCGGGCTATCGACTTGTTGTTGACAGCAAGTTCTTTGTTAATATGCAGCAAGGTGTCCATTACAAGGCTGCGGTCACTTGTCGAGTCCCCCTCGCGTTTTTTCTGCTCCCTTAACTGACGCTCAAGCTCATCTCCTGCTTTCAAAATCCTCTTCTCTTTGAGCTCCACTCTCTTCTTCATCAGGAGCCTTTGCTGTAACTCATTTTCCCTTTCCTTCATGATCAGCTCCCGTTCTGTATCATCGTCTGTCGCCTCCATCTTTGCCACGAGTTCTGCCTGCTCAACCCCTGATTCCTCCGCCCATTCGTCCTTTATGAACCCAAACTTCTTCATCCGTGTTTGGGTGTCAAGAGGGTAGAGGTGTAGTTGGCTAGATTCCCCCTCTCAGTTCTTACTCATGTTCACTGTTTGGAATCCTCCAGCCTTCCTTCGTCTCATTTGTGTTCTCCTGCTTCTTCCTCTTCTTCTACCACTTCCTTCTTACTCATGTTCACTGTTTGGAATCCTCCAGCCTTCCTTCGTCTCATTTGTGTTCTCCTTCTTCTTCCTCTTCTTCTACCACTTCCTTCTCTTGCTTTTACTCCTCCAGAGTCTTTTAACTTGTCTTCAACTCTTTCCTCTCATTCTCCAGTCTGTCTTTCTCTTTTTCTTTGGTTTTCCTCTTTCATTTCTTCTCCTCCTTCTCCTTTCTCTTGTCGATCAACTTTCTATCGACTTTGGCCTGCTCGGCAGCGGAGTAGGGTTGCGTTGACCTACCGAAATGACTCACCGCTTGCATGCCGAACGTGTGGACAAACCATAGGTAATGCGTTGACCTATCGGAACGACTCACCACTTGACCTAACAGAACGACTCACCTCTATAGTGGACAGGGCCAGAAATCCTAACATCGGATAGTCATCCATGGGGAGAGATGGCACAGTAAGACTGGGAACCGCCTCCTCACTACGTAGACCCTACACCTCCACATGTCCTCAACACTTGATACTAGTCCTAATCTAAATTAGGGTCTGACAGTCTACTTCCCTCTGCACATATGTCACCTCAGCTCTCCCCTAATCCGGTGGGCAATTGGCATTTTAAGGTCGGCCAGCACAGACCTCATAAATTATTTAACGACGCAACAGGACGTCGTGCTCACCATAGGAAGATAGCTCTCAAAACGTAGACTGGTTCCTCACTGATTGCAGCGGTTTTCGGGTATAACCACCACCAACGATTTTGCAACCCGATCAATACCGGTCCTTGGGGGATCTCCCTGGCATCCTCAACTCGTGGACCTTATGTCTCACCTGTACTTCACTCGTGCAGTATACACGAACCCTACTGCCCTATACAACTCTTTCCTCTCCAACTCTCTTCAACTCTTTCTTCTCCTTCTCCAGTCTGTCTTTCTCTTTTTTTTTGGTTTTCCTCTTTCATTTCTTCTCCTCCTTCTCCTTCCTCTTCTCGATCAACTTTCTATCGACTTCGGCCTGCTCGGCAACGGAGTAGGGTTGCGTTGACCTACCGAAATGACTCACCACTTGCATGTCGAACGTGTGGACGAACCATAGGGAATGCGTTGACCTATCGGAACGACTCACCACTTGACCTAACAGAACGACTCACCTCTATAGTGGACAGGGCCAGAAAAAAAATGGCAGAAATCCTAACATTGCATAGTCATCCATGGGGAGAGATGGCACAGTAAGATTGGGCACTGCCTCCTCACTACGTAGACCCTACACCTCCACATGTCCTCAACACTTTACTAGTCCCAATCTAAATTAGGGTCTGACAGTCTACTTCCCTCTGCACATATGTCACCTCAGCTCTCCCCCAATCCGGTGGGCAATTGGCATTTTAAGGTCGGCCAGCACAGACCTTTGAAATTATTTAATGACGCAACAGGACGTCGTGCTCACCATAGGAAGATCGCTCTCAAAACTTAGACTGATTCCTCATTGATTGCAGCGGTTTTCGGGCATAACCACCACCAGCGATTTTGCCACCCGATCAATACCGGTCCTTGGGGGGTCTCCCTGGCATCCTCAACTGGTGGACCTTATGTCTCACCCGTACTTCACTCGTGCATTATACACGAACCCTACTGCCCTATACAACTCCTCACTGCGTCTCTTAGAGTCTTCGGTCGCACGCTGCTCACTACCGGTCATTGGGCATAGCCGGGTTGTTTTACGACGCCCGCCGCTCATTGCCCGTGCTCCCTACTAGGTCTAGAGATACATCCAGCTGTCGAGTTGCTACCTTAGACCTAGACCATGCATTCACAAATTGACAGACTCGACAACAACAAAGAGACTGAATATCAGATGACGCCAACAAAAACCTAATTGTAGCAGAGGTCACCAGAAAAGCACGTGGGAAGGTAAAATTCAATTTGCATAAATGACAAGGTCAGGGCAAAGAAGCAATTCACTCCATGAGCGTTCCACCGATGAAGCTCCTCACTCGCAAGTACGCGCTCTTCTTGCTCCTTGCTATGCCCCTTCTACTCCGGCCCTCTTGTCAAACCTTGATCTTTTTTTTTCTTCTTTTTTTTTTTTCACCCGCCGACTTTCCTCTTTGCCAGCGTTTCAAGCCCGAGCGGGTGGAGCGGGAACCAGCTCCGATACGGCTGAAATGAACCAAGCACTCATCAAGTTCAACTTGCATACATCATCAACGAACATCCACATGAGAGTTCACACGTGAGAGGCCGAATCGAGATACAATCTACACTAGAAGATGTCGTCACCACTATTATTATCAATATACAAGAATGTTTGTCACCAGCGGCTCTGCCTCACACAGATACAGCGGGTCTCAAACAAGTAGTGGCTATGGCTTCCACCCCCTTTCTCTCTCTCTCTCTCTCTCTCTCTCTCTCTCTCTCTCTCTCCAACTTGACTTGCTCGGCCTCACTCTTTCTCTCTCTCGTCTCTCTCTCCTCTCTCTACCCGAGATCGTTACCTTGGATACACCCACTCAGGTATCTTGCACCTTGGCGGCTATGGCCGCCGTCCTCCTGCTCTACATTTAACCTAGCTATGGACTAACTCTCATGCGCCCTCTTCTCCTTTAGGCGCACAGTGCCCAAGCTGCCTTAATGCACAAGCTGCAACAACACTTCCACATCTCGCAACTGAACAAGTGACGAGTCGTTGCACTGTAGCAGCTAAATATAGGATTTGTCTGCGCTTGGCTTGGCCTGCTTCAGACTGGTACTGGTCAGCCGCGGCCTGTCGGCTGCAAACATTTGTCAGTTCGGTCTTTCCTGGAACATGCTGCCATTTAGGACTTGGGACTGTCGAACTGGACTGGACGCTTTTGGACTTTTCTTGTCTGTCACCCGGTAGGACACTTCTAGACTGTTCTTGTCGGTATCGGACTCCTACCTACCTACGGCATTTCGAACCCCCTAGACCCTACGACCTAGCCTACCGAGCTGCTATCGGACTGCCGTAGGACTAGGCTTGTCGGGACCCTTAGACCGGGACTGGGTGTCTGCTGTGTGAATCCTTTAAAAAGTAGCAAGGGTGGGCGAGAATGGAGGTGGAGTACAAGTGGTAGTAATAAGTTCGGGGGGAGGAGGATGATAAGGTGGAAAGTGGGAGTGAAGGTCAGATGAGGAGGAGGGAGGACGAGGACGATGGACGGATGGAGGACCACGAGGACTAAGATGAGGAGGACGAGGAGGATGAGGTGGAATGGGACGACGATTTCGACGACAGAGCTAATCTAGATGACGGGAAGAAGAGGAGCGAGATCGGGGGCAGGGGGGGGAGGGGAACAAGATGAAATAACTTCAAATAAGGCACCGTGTGGCACGGGCAGGACCGGGGGGTGGTAGGTTATAGCAAGTACATGGCGAGGACGAAGATGAGGAGGGGGAGGAGGAAGACGTGGAGGAGGACGACGAGCGGTGGGAGGAGGATAGATTGGTGGAGGAGGGGGAGGGGGAGGGGGGGGAGAAGGTGGAGGAGGGGGAAGGGGAGAGGGACGAAGATGTAGAGGAGCAGCGGAAGGAGGACGAAGACGTCAAGGAGAAGGACGAAGACTAGGACGAAGAGGGGAGAATGACGAAGAGGAGGAGGGGGAGGACGAATACGAAGCTGATGATATTGGTGGGGAGTACGAGCAGATTGATGACCAAGATCCGGGTGGGGGGAAGGCGCCACGTGGCACGGGCAGAAGCGGGGGGCGGGAGGTTTCAACAAGTAGATAACGAGGATCAAGGCAAGGAGGGGTGGAAGGACAGAGACGTGGAGGAGGACTAAGATAAAGAAGACATGGAGGAGGAACGGGAGAAGGACGAAGATGTTGAGGAGAAGGACGAAGCTGAGGAGGAATAGGGGAAGAGGGGAAAGAGGAGGAGGGGGAGGACGAAGACGAAGTTGACGGGGAGCACGAGGAGAATGACGATCAAGATCCGAGAAACAAAAAAGAAAAGGCGCCACGTGGCATGGGCAGAAGCGGTGGGCGAGAGGTTACAGCAAGTAGATAATAAGGACCAAGGCGCGGAGGAGGAGGACGATGGGAGCAGGACGAAGACATGGGGGAGGACGAAGATGAAGAAGACGTGGAGGAGCAGGAGGAGGGCGAAGACGTCGAGGAGAAGGACGAAGCCGAGTAGGAAGAGGGGGAGAGGGAGAGGGGGAAGAGGAGGCGGAGGACGAAGACAAAGATGCTGATATTGACGGGGAACACGAGGAGAACAACGACCAAGATCCTGGGGAAAAAAGAAAAACACGCACGACGTGGCACGGGCAGAAGCAGGGGGCGGGAGGTTACCGCAAGCAGATGACGAGGACCAAGGTGAGGAGGAGGAGGGGGAGAAGGACAAAGACGAAGAAGACGTTGAGGAGGAGTAAGAGGAGGACGAAGACGTCGAGAAGGACGAAGCCTAGGAGGAGGAAGAAAGGGGGGGGGAGGGGAGGGGGCGAAGAGGAGGAGAATGACGACCAAGATCTGAGGGGGGAAAAAAATAGAAAGAGGCGCCACGTGGTATGAAGAACTGGGGGGCGGGATGTTATAGCAAGTAGACGAGGAGGAGGATAAGGAGAATGAAGACGAGGAGAAGGTCAAGGAGAAAGAAGACGAGGAGGGGGCGAAGTAGTGAAGAGGAGGAGGAGGACAAGGAGAAAAAAGACGTGAATGACGATTGGGAGGAGGACGAAGACGTCGAGGAGGAGGAGAAAGATGTGGAGGAGGAATAGGAGGAGGACAAAGACGTGGAGGAGGGGCGGGAGGAAGACGAAGCCGTGGCGGAGGAGGAGGCGAAAGGAAGAGGAGAAAGGAGGAAAGGGGGTGCGAAGAGGAGGAGGACGAAGAGTCAAAGACGAAGCTGATGATATTGAAGGGGAGCACAAGGGATGTTATAGCAAGTAGACGACGAGGACAAAGAAGACGAGGAGGAGGATAAGGAGAACAGAGACGAGGAGAAGGACAAGGAGAAAGAAGACGAGGAGGGTGGCAAGGAGAAAGAAGAGGAGGGGGAGGACAAGGAGAAAGAAGACGTGGATGACGATTGGGAGGAGGACGAAGAAGAGGAGGAGGAGGAGGAGGAGAAAGATGTGGAGGAGCAGGAGGAGGACGAAAACGTGGAGGAGGAGGGGCGGGAGGAAGACAAAGTTGTGGAGGAGGAGGAGGCGAAAGGAAAAGGAGAAAGGAGGAAGAAGACCATGATGAGGAAACAACAGGGAAACGACAAGGAAACAACGACAACGATGACGTGATAACGATGACGAGGACGACCCTGTACGGTGTACGAGGAAAGTCATAACAATGAATCAAAAAGAGAGAGAGAGAGAGAGATCTGCTTGGGCTTCTCTTTGATGTGCTCCTCACGTTGCGCTGTGCTCCTCACGCTGCCCTTGCTGCTGCCGCTGTTAGCTGTGTTGTGCCTGCTCCACTTTTTCTCGCCTCGTTGCCTTGCTTCTTCCTCCCTCGGACGATGGTGGCTGGGCGTGCATTCATTTGAATGTCGCACTGGGAGGGGGGTGGCCAACACAGGGCTTCAAAATCAAAGAGCTCGCCCTCATGGGCACCAAAGTGTCGAATGCTCATTCAAACGATCACAAGAACAAAAAGGGAGAAAAAAAAGGACTAGCAGAAAATAAAATTTTCGGCCCCTACCGGATCCCGCGCAGCAGGCCTACAAAATTGGGCCCCTATTTTTGGTAGGCGGCCCAAGGCATGAGGACACACCCTGGGCCACCAAAAAAGAATAAAACTTGGCTGTTGCCCAAACTGTCTGAAATCCCGACCGGGATCAGGACTAGTGCACCGGACACCGGTGCAATGAACCCAGATCGTGAAGACACTTGTTAATAACGCAAGCCTAGATGAATATCAACCTGCTGATGATTGTCAATAATCGTAATCCTGTCCAGATAGAATGAGATGGGAAAAACATACACAAACGAAGGAGAGAGGAGGAATAATAGACTTAGAAAGAAAATAGAAGACAATGTCGACTTCTGCTTCGGGCTCCCTCCTCGATCACCACCTCAGTAATCAATAATCTGAACGCAAATCTGAAGTTTTAACACAATGTGCCACGTGGTATGTCAACCAGTCCTCATCAGCGAGCTGGAGCAATGTCGACGTCAAGATAACCAGGTACGTATCCACTGTCATCCCACAGTCATGATCTCCTCTCGAATGTCGCCGAAACAGAACAGCAATGCCAGTCACGTAGCCTCGCCACGTCAACAATAATAATATACGTGGCAGCGGCCACGTCAGCGGCGGCGCGTGGCACGTCAGCATGCCCAGAAGACAACTTCAAGCCCGCCACCATGTTGAGCCAGCAGAGCGTCGTCGTAGTTCGCCCGGTTGCCAACGTAGAGCCAACGTCCAACCAGCGTCGCAGCGTCGTGCTAGCGTCGTTGTCAATGCTTGAAGTCATCATTGACACAAGACAGAATGTTACTGGAATCCGGGAGGTCGACGTTTATGTAGCGTTGACGCGGGGTCTAGACCCCAGGTGCTGCATCCCTCAGCCGTCGAGCTCTCAACGCAAATGACGGCCCAGATTGGCCTGCAACATAATTCCCTGTGGCCTCGATGCTGTCTGGGTACCTGCGCATAACGAGTGTATCCAACCAAGGGCCTGGGCGCGGTACCTTTGACCTGGCAGTTGACTTGGACCCTTGACTTTCCAGGGGACGGTGTGTGGTCGCCCTGCTTGGCGCTCAGACGGAGACTGAGACTTGAAACGTACCTTGAACTGCTTCTGTGGTTGTCCTCGCCCTCGTGTAGAAAAGAATCCATGTTCTATGATTCGACCTACTTTATACCTGCCTTCCATTGATGGCGGAATCATAGGTGGTCTGTTTGGGAACTTTTTTCCTTCTTCATAGGGTAATAGTTTGGACGCGTGAAAGACATAATGCGTTTTGAGGTGAGGGGGAATATCAATACGATAAGATGGTCCCTCTGTATCCCCAATCACTTTGAGAACTTCCCAGGGTCCAAAATAGACGAGCAATAGTTTTTGAGACACATCTTCTTCACAAGTGGTTAACGGGTAGCTGAAAATCCAGGAATGAAAATTCTGAAGTGAGAGTTTTGGGCAGTCTGAAAATCCTGAATGGTCCAGAAGTGGTGAAAGGTCCGAAGACCCTGAAAACCACCTTGTTTAGGCAGGCTGCATCCTGAACTGGTGAAGTGAGAGTTTGGGGCAGTCTGAAAATCCTGAATGGTTCTGAAGTGGTGAAAGATCCGAAGACCCTGAAAACCACCTGTTTAGGCAGGTAGCATCCTTAAGTGGTGAAGGGTGTCCTGAAGTGGTGAGAGGTCCGAAGACCTCGAAAACCAATTGTTTAGGCAGGCTGCATCTTGAAGTGGTGAAGGGTGTCCTGAAGTGGTGATGAAAAATACGACTGTTGTTAACCTTCTCTCATCTTCTTCCAATGAAAACTCTTCGGACGTGACCCAGACTAGATCACCTTCCTTGAATGTAGATGGTCGGCCATGCTTGTTAGCTTGTTGAATCATTTGGGCCTGAGCTTTCTTCAAATTTTTCTTTACTTTCTTGATGTCTTCTTGAAACAATACTGCATATTCCCGGGTCCCTGGAGGTAACCTAAGGAATTGGTCCCGTGTCAACACATCAATGGGACGCTTAGGCTTCCATCCCTTATGCAGTGCATTACGTGTACGCCCTGTAGCAGTATGAAGACTACTATTATATGCACTTGCAATCTTGGGTAAGTTCTCATCCCAGTCAATCTGATCGGGTCTCACATAGATGTGCAAAAGTTGTTGGCACAGACGATTTATTTGCTCAGTCTGGCCATTCGTTTCAGGATGTCGTCCTGACGACATGGTCAATCGTGTGCCATATGCTTCCATAAGCTTTTGCCATGGTATACTTGTAAACCTGACATCGCGATCAGACACAATAGACTCAAGAAAACCATACTCCGTCACCCATTGCATCTGAAACTTTTGAATGAGAAGTTCAATTCGCGCTTTTGCAGATAAGGGAATAAACATGGCGTATTTAGAGAAACGATCCACAATAACCATTACTTGGTTGTTGCCGTTGCGGCTCTTGGTGAGACTCGTAAAATCAATCGAAATGGACTCACCTAGTTCGCTAGGAATCGGTAACGGTTTCAGAAGACCCAAGTGGATTCTCATGCGACGGTTGTTTCTCTGACACACCAGACATGTACGAACACAAGTTAGGACGTCTTCTTTCAATCCCTTCCATTCAAAACGTTCCCTAACCTCAGCGTAAGTTTTCTTGAAACCAAAATGTCCCTCAGTGTCGTGACATTCCCCAATCAGAAAACTTTTAATTTCTTCGTTGTGGGGAATACACAATCTTTGTTCAAGAAAAGCAAACCATTGGTTACTCTATTGTTGGGAAGTAAAGTTGGGTCTTTCGCAAGGACATCCATGATAGGCTTCCAGATAGGGTCAGTAGCATATCCTTGACGAATTTTATCTTTCACATCATTCCCAACATCCAAGTATGAGATAATAGTACCAAAGAAATCACATTGTCCGGACAACGCATTTGCAACCACATTAGACTTACCTTTGATAGTTTTCAACTCAAAATCAAAAGTATCAATGAATGCAAACCATCGTACTAGCTTATCAGAGAGTTTAGGCTGTGTCTTTATCCACTTTAGTGTCGAGTGGTCTGAGTACACAGTGAAGTGTCTCCCTAACAAGTAGTGCTTCCATGTATCCAGCGCACAAACTAAGGCATACAATTCCCTTTCATAAGTGGAGTTAGAGACCTTTTCCGATGGTAATCGTGCAAACATAAATTCGATGGGTCTATAACCCTTACCATTGTTTTGTTGAAGGACTGCGCCAACCCCGTACTAACTTGCATTAGTAGTGACAATGAAGGGAAGTGATGAATCAGCAATTTTCAGAACAGGATAGTGAGTCAAAGCATGCTTTTCCTTCTTGAAGAAAGACTCAGTCTTTGTCCCACAACCAGATAGTTCCTTTCTTTAACAACCTTCTGGTTGGTGCGGCAATCGGTGAGAAGTTCCTAACAAACTTTTTATAGTAGCTTGCCAAACCAAGGAAAGATCATAGCTCGGTTACAGACTTAGGTCGTGGGCAACCTCGAATTGCTGATATTTTCTTTTCTTTTGGCCTTAGGCCATCTTCGTTCACTATTAGTCCTAAATATAAGACTTCAGACTTAGTGAACTCGGACTTCTTTGGGTTTATTTTGAAGTTGCCCTCATAACTTTCCTAGAACTAAACGAAGATGCTTCTCGTGATCTTCTAGTGTTTTGCTATACGCTAGCATATCATCGAGATAGACAATAACGAATTGATCCAACCATTGACAAAACAATTCATTCATTGACCGTTGGAACGTCGCCGGGGCATTTGTCTATCCGAAAGGCATTACCATGAACTCGTAATGACCATACCTTATCCGAAATGCAGTCTTGTGTTGATCTGTGGGTTCCACCTCGATCTGATGGTACCCAGACTTCAGATCAATCTTACTAAAATACTTGCAACGCTGCAGCTGATCAAGTAAGTCGTTAATGCGAGGAAGTGGTTCAATATTCTTGACAGTGACGACATTCAACCCTCGATAGTCGACACATAAACGCAGTTCACCTTCCTTTTTGGGCACAAACAAGACAGGTGCACCATAGGGAGATGAGCTAGGGCGGATCCATCCCTTGTCAGTAAGGTCCTGGAGTTGTTTTTTAAATCCTCAAGTTCCTTGGAAGACATTCGATATATAGGGCCCTTAGGATTCTTGCTACCCGGAATGGTTTCAATAGTGTGCTTGATAGCACGTTCTGTGATTCCGGTGGGTTCAATTTGTAGATCCTTAAATTCGAAACGAAGACTTTCAATAGTTGGAGGGCAGGAAGAAGAAGACACACCGGTTTTCTTTACCAACACCGTCATAACTTCCTGTTCCAACTTCTTCTTTGAAACCATTGATCGGAAGGTTGGGTAACTCATACAACAAAAAGGCAATCTAGAGTCTCAGCCAGACTTATGATTGTGCATCCTTAAGTTGCACAACCTTGCCTTTGAAATCAATATCTGGGTTGGCTTCCTCATGCCGCAGTCCATACCCAGATTGAGATCAAAAGGCAAATTCTTCTTTACTAGGAAGGACAACTCGTGCATAATCTTCTTTCCTTCCCTAGTTCTAAGTTGACACTTAATACGACCGACATACTGTGAGACTGAGATCGTACTCTTGTCTGCTAACATAGACGTGATAGGTCGAGACAAATCTTTCATCTTTATTCCGAGATGCAACTTGCGGATTGCTTTCTCGGAGATGTAGGACCTCGTCGATCCGGGGTCCAACAACACACCTACTCGTTTTCGTGCGATTTCTACTTCAGCAAATAACAATTCGCCCTTAGACTTTGCTTTTCGAGCCCATGAGCTACGTAAGGCTAGCAATTCATTACCTAACTCATCAAGGGAGTGATCCAGAGAGACAGAACACAAGACAATGCCAGGGCGGTCTGGATGATGGGCTAAGGAAGGATCATCCTCTGCCATATGAGAAGAAGGATAGGAAGGGTTCATTGGCGCCTCACCTTTCTGTTCGTCCTTACCCTTTATCTCAGTAGGAGCAGATGCTACTCCTACTGGTTGCACGCTTTTGGGTTTCTGATGAAAGGGCAGTATGCGATCACATGTCTCGTTGTGTCGCATTTAAGACATTGCGCATTGTCCATGCGCTCCTGCCAAGTTTCACGTGTCATTCCCATCTTTAACCAGGGCTTCCCCATGGCAATGACAGGGTGCATTGGAAACGAGCGCGGTTTCTTCGTTACGAAATTTCTGGGTGGCCCTCCCCTGCTGGCCACAGCAGCAGTGACTTCCCCCTTCCCGGAGTCACCGTTGCTATCCTTTTCATTTCCGTCTTCTCTCGGTTACTTTTCCAGCGTGTCATCATCGAAGACAACGTGGATGTGGTCCTCGCGCTTTTGTCGCCAGATAACTCGTTTCCCTCCGTCATACATCTTCCCCCCTCCTCCTCTAGACTTGACTACGGCTGCATAGAAGTTTTTGACTTGAGAAGTCGTCTGCTTCCTTTGCTGAGCGAGGTCTCGAAATTGCCTATGATTATACTTTTCGGACCTTGCTTCGGCCACCCAGTGTCCCCGGATGGGCTCAGGCAACCCGCGGGAGTAAATATACAGCACCTTGTTGTCTTGCAGGTTTAATCCTGGAACCTGCAGCAATCGATCGACTTCGCAGGACAAAGCTTTAAACGACGTCCAATGCTTTTGACCAATCGCAGTTAATTGATCAAACGCCTTGCCCGCCGTCGTCTTGTCTAGGAAACGGTCCTTGATTTTGGCCAATAACTGTTTCAGGGTCAATGTCTTTGCCCATTCACCGATATCTTCAAAACCCGCGGCGTTGGCCTCAACCAACACCCATTGTTTGGCCTCACCTCCCATGCAGAGGTGGTGAACGCCACTTGGGACTGTCTCGACCGGAGCAGTACTTACATACGTCTGGGATTCAACAATCCACAGAGGCAGACTCTCATCTTTCTTGTTATTAAAAGGCAACTTCATTTTCACTCTCTCCTTCTTCTTTGGCACCTTTGGTTCTGCACTTGTCTTGTCCGGAGTTGTCGAAGAAGAAGGAGACTTAGGAGAAGGAGTAGAATGAGAAGATTTAGGCGAAGAAGAAGATGGACTTAGGCGGTCCATTCCCATTGGTCGACTTTTTAATTCGAGGACCAACAGACTTTATGGCATCACTCATCAACTTCTTATCTTCTTTCTTCTCTTCTCTTTTTTCTTCTCTTTCTTTTTCCTTACCTTCTACGTGCTTTTTTTCTTTCACAATGTTTGTGATTGTTCTTAATCCTACAACAATCTCATCTAACTGAGTTTGTTGTTTGTCAATTTTCTCTTCCAAAAAGGGAAGGTAAGTCATAATATGAGACAACGTATACGACGTGTCAACCTGTTCCCCGATTTTTGTCCCAATCACGTGTCTAATTTCTCTAACTTCCCAACTTTTTTTTCTTTTTTTCTTCCGCGGCCAGTGTTTCTTTCAGTTGCTGGATGTTCGCTTCAATCGTAGCCTTGGTCACTTCTGGTTTAATCTCATCTTTACGAGTCAGTTCCATCACTTCTTCCAACTGTTTTAATGCAAACTGGTACAACGCGTGTCGATACTGGGCAACCAGTTTGGAGACCTCGGTCCCAACTGCCACAACCTCCACAACCGTAACAACTTTCTTTAGACGATTCTCAGCCGTCTTCAAATCAAATCTGTCACGGATGTGTTGTTCGACGTCCGGTCCGGATAGACGCATTTCGGTCAACAGTTGGTTCCACAAAGCTAGTAGTTCTTGTTTCCTATTTTCGGCCTGCGTCCGAGTCTTAATCTCGGACGGTTCATCGTCCACAAAGAGCGTGATCGGAATAGGAAATAAAAACGTGGTCACAAACCTCGTCAAAATAGACTTCTGCAGATTTTTCCAGAAGGGAGACATTTTTGAAGGACAAAAACAAGGAAATTCGTTGGCGAGTTTGGTCTACCAGACTCACCTCAAATAAACAAAGAAGACAATTAATTTGATTGGTCACCTGAGCCGAATCAATCTTGAACAGAAAATAATAATAATAATAATAATAATAATAATAATAATAATAATAATAATAATAACATGGTAACCACGGACCCGGACATCGGACACTTCCGAACTGTCTTCCGGACCAGTGTCTGGACCGGTCCGGACTGTCCGGTGATCCGGACATCAGCGGACTCCGGACAGTCCGGACTGGTCCCCGAAGTGCAAAAATGTCCGGACCCAGAAAAAAATAAAATAAAAAAAATAAACACGGGTGGGGGGGAGGTTGGGTGGGGGTGTTGGCAGACACTTACCTGCTTTGCACTCTGAAGTTCAGGCAGCAGAGCACGTGTCTTGCAGCAAATCAACCAGCACATTTAACCAGCAGACGTGCAGAGTTGCAAACAGTGCAAAGCAGGGACAAGACTAAAGAAACAGAGAATTAAAAAAAAAAAAAAGTATGATTAACTTTGAACTTTGAAGTTTGAACTTTGGATTTAGGGGCTCGTTCGACACTCGGGCGCGTAAAATCCCCGAGGAAATCATCGTTCCGCTTATCCTCGGGGAGGAAAGCGAAAAAAAAGAGTGAAAACATTTCCTCGGGGATTCCTCAGGGATTCCTCGAGCTACAGCCATTTCGACGCGTTCCCCAAGGGACCTCCCGAGGTCCCTTGGAGGTCGAGCATCCGGAAGAATCGGGGCGTCGACTGCAGCTCTCTCGACGACAATTTTCGACGCGGCCTGTGGACGGACATCTCCGATTGGCAACGGTCGGTGTCATGGAATACTCCGCCAAAGGTCCACTTTGGCGACCTGCCATCCTCCGCGACGTCGAAAAGGGGCTGCCTTGCGTCGCTGCCCTTCGGTAGTAGCGGGAAAGCGCCCAACGGTCGGCAGATTCAAATACTTCGCCCCTGCTCTCCCGATTGCGCAGTGTCTTCCGCGATGGAATACGTTACCCTGCTTTTGTCGGTAGCTGCGATCGACCGTTTGCGCCATTGACCCTCGCCGTTTCCTGGACGTCCACGGTTGTCTTCTAGCTGCTGGCGTCGTCCACCACGTTTCATGGCCGTTGTCTTTCGGAGGCTGCCGCTGCTTGTCCTTGAAGTAGTCCGCCATCGCGTCGTCGCATTGCCGATGATCTTCCCACGTCCCGCCTGTCCGTCGCTTCATCCACCACCTGGGCGTCGCTCTGGGGAATGTAGCAAACCTGCAGCACGGCGTCGCAAATGGCACCACTGTCCTCCCCCTCCACATTCGTGGACTGCAGCATCCTCTTCCTCCGTGCGCGAATGGCCGCTCTCATCCTCCCCTCACCCCTCTACAATTGACACCAGAAGAGGATGGCGTTCAGGGCCGCTGCCACTGCCTTCCTCTCCGCCTTGCTCAGTGTGTCACGTCCCGGCCCCCCGTTCATGGCCATCACCGAAACTCGTACTGTCGACTTGGGCGTCGCTAAGTGCAGAAGAGTCCACGTGTGGCGGGCCGCACAACAACGCTGCTGCGAGTGACGACCTGAGTGCACAGCGTACACGTCGACGATCAAGCTCGCCTGCGAAGATGACAACGACGGCGATCGTGTGACGGCGTGTCTGCTGCTTCGAATGCGTACATGTACGTTCCGCGTGCCCACCGAAACGCAGCCGCCACCCCCTACCGAAACGCTTCCGCCGAGGAACGTTGCTGCCGTCAGCCGCAAGGGACAGTATTGGACGGTCGCTTGCGGAAATTCAAATTTCGAACCCCGGACTGTGTGCCTTTTTTTTTTCCATCACCAACTTCCAATTTCGCAACGGCCGCCCGAGCTGGACCAACGACGTCGGCACGGACACACCTTGATGGACCAACCACCCCTCCCCCCCCGCGTCCGCTCGTCGATACATGAAACCGGTCGCGGAAGGCCCCGAGGAATCGTCCTCGGGGAACAATTCCGAGGATGAGTGGAACGACGGCGCGAATTTCCTTGGGCAACGACAGGAGAATTTCCTCGGGCCCCGAGGACGGCCCGAGGAGTGTCGAACGAGCCCCTTAGTAATTTAAGTTCATAACTCCATATATAACTTAAAAGTTCGAGCTTTGCAGTTCAATTCAGAACCTCAGAGCCTTCAGACTGGCAGCACTGTCAGTGCTTTCTCTCTCTCTCTCTCTCTCTCTCTCTCTCTCTCTCTCTCTCTCTCTCTCTCTCTCTCTCTCTCCCCCCCTAACGTGCAGGAGCGGCGGGCGCCATGTCGAAACGGTCGCTTTGAAATTGCTCGGGCCTGTGCGAAACCCGCCACCTCAAAAACCTGCAGTGTCTTGTGTCTGGACCTCTAGGCCATGTCCAGAGGGGTGAAAGGACACTTAAAAATCACCCCGTTGTTTTTTTAGGGGCGGCTAGGACCCGACAAACGTCCTGGGCCGCCCCATTTTTTTTTCTGATTTTTGACCCAGGGGCCTCCATCCAGACATGGGGACCGGACACCGGACAACAGACACCGGGCACCGGACTGTCTGGAACCCGGTCCGGATGTCCGGGCGGTTACCATGAATAGTAATAATAGTAATTTCAATTTCCTCCTATCTAATCTGACTGCTGTTCTGTTTATTCTATGTGATGACGTCCTATGTTAGTACAGGTAACGCAACCCAGGCCAGCGTGATCATCAACGGCACACAAGTGAGTACACAGGCACACAACACAGCTCACGACAACAGGTAAGTCCGCCAACAAATAGAACATCAATAGTGACGTCCAGCACCACAGTCACGTCAGTCTTCCAACCGAGCCGCCTCCATCGTCAAAGTGTATCTTCCCACTTACGCTCGTTCGTGCCTGCCACGTGTCAACCCTGGCATGCCAACACAGCAGCTCATTGAGTCTGCCACGTCAGCACATTAGTGCAGTCATCATCATCAGTGAGGGTACACGTCAGCAGTGTATGTCTTGATCGTCTACGTCAGCCAGCCTGATCTCCTGGAGCGATACCAGCATGTCGCCAGTCAATCTACAATGCCACGTCAGCCAGGTCATGGAACACCACGTCAGACAATGCCACGTCAGCCTGAAGCTCCTCACCACAATAGACGAGTGGTGAGTCAGCACTGCCACGTCAGCGTTCCTCCACACCACAATAGACGAGTGGTGAGTCACCTCAATAATCACTGGCCACGTCAGCAAGGTATCCCAATTGCAACTGCAACCGATCGGGATCTTGATCGCAATGCGATCCTTACTGGGACATTCCCTGTCACCTGACATGCGTTCTCAAGTGCTGTCCCTTGTCAACGTCAACACGTGCGTCTTCGTCGTTGTCGTTCTCGTACAGGTCATCGTCGGGAGTACAGCTCTGATACCAAATTGCAATGAACCCAGATCGTGAAGACACTTGTCAACAATGCAAGCCCAGATGAATATCAACTTGCTGATGATTGTCAATAATCGTAATCGTGTCCAGATAGAATGAGATGGGAAAAACATACACATACGAAGGAGGGAGGAGGGAGAAAGAAAATAGAAGACAATGCCCACTTCTGCTTCGTGCTCCCTCCTCGATCACAACCTCAGTAATCAATAATCTGAACGTGAATCTGAAGTTCTAACATAATGTGCCATGTGGCACATCAGTCAGTCCTCATCAGCGAGATGGAGCAATGTCGATGTCAAGATAACCAGGTACGTATCCACTATCACCCCACAGTCATGATCTCCTCCCGAATGTCGTCGAAAACAGAACAGCAATGCCAGTCGCGTAGCCTCGCCATGTCAACAATAATAATATACTTGGCAGCGGCCACGTCAGCGGCGGCGCGTTGCAGCTGCCGTCGAAACAGAACAGCAATGCCAGTCGCATAGCCTCACCACGTCAACAATAATAATATACTTGGCAGCGGCCACGTCAGCGGCGGCGCGTGGCAGCTGCCACGTCAGCATGCCCAGAAGACAACTGCAAACCCGCCACCATGCCGAGCCAGCAGAGCATCGCCGTAGTTCGCCCGGTTGCCAGCGTAGAGCCAGCATCCAGCCAGCGTCGCAGCGTCGCACTAGCGTCGTTGTCAACGCATGAAGTCAGCATTGACGCAAGACAGAATGTTCCTCGAAGCCAGGAGGTCAACGCTTATGTAGCGTTGACGCGGGGTCTGGACCCCAGGTGCTGCATCCCTCAGCCGTCGAGATCGCAACGCAAACGACGGCCCAGATTGGCCTGCAACAGAATTCCCTGTGGCCTTGATGGTGTCTGGGTACATGCGCACAACAAGTGAGTGTATCCGACCAAGGGCCTGGGCGCGGTACCTTTGACCTGACTGTTGACTTGGACCCTTGACTTTCCAGGGGGCAGTGTGTGGTTGCACTGCCTGGCGCAGGCCGTGTTTGGCCTGTGTCGTCTGGGCGCAGTTTCGGGCCCCCAGACTGCTGCGGAGCACGGGTTACTGCACCGGACTCCGGATGGTCCGAATCCCTGTCTGGTAGGTCGGATCGCTGCCATGTTTTTCCGCTGTTTTTTTTTTCTTTTCGTTTTTTTGGTGGAGGGGTGGGTGCTGCCACTCCGGAGCCTCAAGAGAATGGTGCTTTGCTACTATGTTTTTTTTGTTTTCCCATTTTAAAGGGCATTGGCCTTGAGACCGGCCCGAAGTGGTTCGGAATTTCAGAATTATTTTATTCTGTTCGACTGATTGCATCTGGGTTCGAACTTAAGTCTGGATTCCAAGTTCCAACGGTTCGTGAGTGTACCAACTGAGCTAGTGTGAGGAATGTGTCCTCATGGGGCCCTAGTCAACATGCACATGTTCTGGACGGCCCCCAGCAAGCCTTGTGTGCCTCCTTAGTGAAGGCGATCCTGAATATCCACGAGAGGCCCTTATCTTAGCATTTACCAATGTGGGTATCAGACAGTTGCTGCACGCCAGTTGGTTGAAGCAGCAGCTGCATCAAGCAGTTGAGCCCAGGACGTAGGTGGTTGCGCCCTGGGTACATGCAGTGTGAGGCTGACACGTCCCAAAGTGGCCGCGGGCCAATGAGAATGCAGCATTGTCGTCACCCCTGTCCCACAGGCCAGTGCAAACACAGCAGACACTTGGAGCCTGAAGGATCCTGGGTGTGCCCAACTGAAAAGGGCCCAGGCCCTCAACCGTAGAAATGGGCCTGCGCGCACGCACTGAGGCCCGGCCGGAAGCTACTGGAAATGTCCTTGGCCAGGCCCAGAGAGAACAGCAGCAGGGCAGCAACTCCCATATAGGGAGGAGGCCAGTCAGGGAAGGATTTCTGGCCTAGGCAGGCAATGCGGACATGCTGCTGCGAAGAGTGCAAGTGTCTGCATGCGCTATGCTGGCTGGGGCACACGCAGGCGCTAAGAGGTGTGGGACGCCGCAGGGCAGCAGGGTGCCAAGCGGCCATAGCCGGGCTGCAGAGACACGGTCAGGTGATGAGGCGACAATGGTCTTCAGGGAAGGAGGCGTAGGTGTGGGTGGATAAGGTCTGATGAGGGGATGCGGGAGAACGTACCTGGTGTATGTGGGAGGTCCGCATTGGTGTTGATGTCATGTGCAATTGTCTTCGTCTTCGAAGTGAGCATGTTGCACAGATGCAGATAGGCTAGATTGGAAAAGTAGAGTAGGCTGGGCGATGGGCGCCATACAGAGAGAGAGACATTGAATACTGCGTTGGTGTGGCCTGAGGGCTTGGACATTGGCTCACAAGTTCATTGTATTGCTCTAATTTGGATGGAATCTTGGTGCATTTGAGCTCTCTGCTTGTGACATGACTATCTGGACTTCTGTGTGATTTTTCGACTTGGTTTTCTGTTTATCGCTCTCGCTCAAATTCCTTGCACTAGGCTCGGTGGTGCCATTGTGCTATTTCAAAATCCGTTTCGCAAAGGTCCAAGTTCAGAAAATTACAAAATTAGAAAAAAAATTGAAAAATGCACTGCAAAGTTTGTAATAGAATTGTGAAATGTGCAACAGACCAAAAGCACGAACTTGCCACAAATGCTGCAACTTTGCAATGGTGTGACATATCCTACGTACCTGCTCATGGTGTGCACATCCAAAAATGGCAACACGACAATCCAGCAGATCAACAATCCGGCAGAGGTTGCAGAACATCACACAGTTCAAAAAGTGGAGGGGGACTAAAGTCATTTGTGCAAAAATGGCAACACGACCATTCAAATCACAGGAGTTACTGCACTGAGAATTGCAAAACAGACCTGAGTTCAAACTACAAAAGCATTTCAAAAAGTGGAGGGGGACTAAAGTCATTTGTGCTGCGTCAAGCATCAGATCAAAGCAACACGACAGTCCAGCAGATCAGCAATCCGGCAAAGGTTGCAGAACATCACACAGTTCAACAGCACACCATTCAAATCACAGGAGTTACTGCACTCATTCACCGCGTTGTCTGAGAATTGCAAAACAGACCTGAGTTCAAACTACAAAAGCATTTCAAAAAGTGGAGGGGGACTAAAGTCATTTGTGCTGCATCAAGCATCAGATCAAAGACAGCCTACTCGCTACTCATCTCCCTCCTCCAACCTTCGCTCATTATCCCCCCCCTCTTCTTCTCCTCCATCCTCCTCGCTTCCCCCCCCCTCGGATGTGGGCTGCTCCTCTCCCGAAGACGGATCTGTGGATGAAGATGACGATGCAGGCTGCTCCCCATCGTCATTGTTGTCGTCGATGCTGCGGGCTTCCCCCTCTGTCGACGATGCGGGCTTCCCGCCCCCCTCAGATGTGGGCTGCTCCCCATTGTCATTGTTGTCGTCGATGAGGGTTGGCATGGAGCTCGTTTTGCTCTCGGCCGCTGCCTTCTTCTCTGTGGCGGCTTTCACGGCTTCTGCTTTGGCTGTTGCTTTTGCGGCCTTGGCTGCAGCCAATTCGGCTTTGATCATAGCAGACTCCATCAGAGACGGGCGCCCCCTCCCTCAGGCGCCCCCTCCCTCACTCCTTTTGCTTGAGCCGCTGCAACTGTACTCTCCTCGCTGTTGTCAGGCACGTTCTTCCTTCTGTGCTTTCTGCTCCGTGACGTGCCCTCACCGCCTTCCACCCAGATCCCCGTCTGCCTTGCCTTCATGGCAAGTTCCCGACCCTCCTCCGTATACATGAACGGCGGTTCGGTTTCCTTCAAACCAGATCTGTGTTGCAACTCCCGCTCCCTGTGCCTGCCAGGCCTTGTGCATTCGTGCCATTCCTGCTCAATTGTGCCGATCAGACCGATGTCCTCCTCGTCACATGCTCTTTCGCCGTCCTTGTCGTTTCGCAAGATCGTCCTCTTGAGCAGCAGGTCACCGTCCTGGTCATCGATGGCCACCTCATCATCATTCGCATCATCGTCCTCCGCCTCGCTCACCCACTTCTCGTACCATCCTTCCACTTCGGCCTTGGGAAGATCCTGATCCCATGGAATGTGGCAATCCTCGGTGCTGCTGCGCTGGTTTCTCCGGAACAACAGGGTGTTCCAGTTATTGTAGACCAGCTTTCCTAGTCTTCCCGGCAACATCTTCGTCCATCGCCTGCCGAAGATTAACTTGTGCAGGCTGCAATTTCTCTCCCATGCAGTCGAGGAGCTCACTTGGCCCAGCAGCTTTATCGCCTACGGTGCAAGCTAGTCCAACGTACTCCCATATGTCGCCTGCCACACTGACACTGGCTGTGAAGGTGCCTCATTGAGTGCCTCCGGCAAGCTGAAAGACCCACTTAGGTTCATCCAAACATTCACCTGTCCGCTAACTTCAGTTTGTCCCGTGGAGCCCACGAGTACAGCCATATGTTAAAGCCGGCAAACTCCTGTGTCCCGCTGCACATCGTAGACCCTGTATTCTGGGTCAAGGAAGGCCGCAGCACAATGGAGGGCACTGGTCAAGAATGGCCACCTGCTCATCAGAATACGCTCCACATCATCCTTGTTGTCGGACAGGTAGTCAAGGCCCCTCACACGCTCCACCGTGGCGTCCACCATCCACTTGTTTCAGCAGTTCCACAACTGGTCCCATCACGACAAGGGCTTTGTCAACGACCTTCCAGGAACCAGCCCGGTCCAGATTAATGGAGGTTACCTCGTGGAACATCGCCTTCTGGTCTGGCCTCACCATCTTTTCCATCCATGCTTTGTCGGACGCAGATCGGTCGAGTGGTTTGCGCGCCCTTTTTAGAGTCCAACATCTCGAAATTCGTGGCAAATCGGGTCACTCCTGGCCTTGTCGATGTTCGTGAAAAATTTCACGACCTTGTTGTTGACGTCCACCACACTCGTCAGCCAGCCCAACTCTTTGTACATGTCCTCGAGGGCAAGGTCGGGGGCATGCGGAGTACATCCTTGGCTGAGGATGCAGGGATACTGTTACGGACTCCGCCAGGGCTCGACCCCGATCTATTTTGTTGCTGTTTTTGCTACATCCTGTTTTTGGCCTGGCACCCTTTTTCCAAACCCCTCCTTTGGTACCGTCGGATTTTGGACAACTGGCGCCATGCTACAATTCGGGCGCCACTTTCAAATACCGCATTTTTCAGTTCTGCCCTCGGGGCTTGTGCAGAGATGCCCCTGGTACGGTACGTGTCACCAGCACTTGTACCGGTTCCCCGTACAGTACGGGCAACCAGTCTCGTACCGTTTCAGCTGTTGTACTCGTACTCAGTGTGACTTGCTCCTGTTTTCGGCATTCGGAATCCAAGACTTCGATTTTGTGTCCTTGCCACTGTCTGCGTCCGACCCTCAGTCGTGTCGAGTGAGTGTGTGTGTGTGTGTGCTCTCACTCTCTCCCTCCCTCTCCCCTCTCCCTCGGCTCTCCCTGTCTCCCTCAGCCTCGCGCTCGTTACATTGGTATCGGAGCGGTTCGAACCCGCCCGACCCACCCTGCTTCGTCGCCGTGCCACGTCATCATCGTCATCGTCATCGTCGTCGCCGTGCCATGTCATCATCGTGGAGAACGTCGTCGCCGTGCCACGTCATCATCGCAATCGTCGAAATCGTCGGCGTCGCCATGGTCGTGGCCCTCGTCGTTGCGCCACGTCATCCTCATCGTCGCCGTCGCTGTTCCACGGTGCAGATAAGTAACCGACGACAATTTTCTTTCTTCTTCTTCCAATTATCTTCTTCTTCTTCTTTCTCTTCGTTCTTTCCTTCTTCTTCTTCTTCTTCTTCTTCTTCTTCTTCTTCTTCTTCTTCTTCTTCTTCTTCTTCTTCTTGTCGCGACCCCGATCCCGCTCCCCCCCCGACTCCGATCCTCTTCCCGTGCAACCTTCCCCCCTCCCCCCCCGCATCGCGCTACCCCGACCCCG
>BFEA01000282.1:397238-416592 GCA_003427395.1 Chara braunii | reverse complement strand
GGCATCGACACCGCGTCTGTCGGCCCACCAATCGGTGATGTCCTCCGTCCCACCGATGGCTCATTTGGCATCGACCATTCGTCTGCCAACCCCTCCTCCGGTGACACAAATCCCACCGGACAATGTCCAAGCGTCACAGTCTACTCCGCCTGCCCCCCTCCCGACGATGTCCCCTATTCCGTCGGATGAACCCTCCACTACCATGTGTTCCACCCTCCTCCCTAACCCATCCGCCACCACTTTCACAGATCTTGTTGAGGAACGAGACCGACACGATCGGCTCATTAGGTTAGGCCTCTAGCAACGCCGCCTCAACACTATGATCTCCTCTGCTTGTGTCGAATCTGCACAATTCCAGCTCAAGTTCATTCCCGTTTCCCTCGGTGCATCGACAGTGAAGTTTCGGGCCCTCCTTGATATTGGCGCCACTGGCAACTTCATCACCCACGCCTGTGTCCACAAAGTCGGCTTATCTTCCACCGGCTATGACTCCCCGATCACCATCCGCCTAGGGTATAAGGACTCAATCGTCGTCGTCAATCGCACAATCCCTGAGACCACCATGACTGTCGGCCCCCTTCGCAGTCAGGTCTCCTTCGATGTCATGCACCTTATGTGCGACATCGTCCTAGTGACCCCGTGGCTTGACCGCTACATGCCCTACTCATTCCACAACTCCTTCGTCCGCCTCACCAACCCTCTCGACTCTCTCGTTGACATCCCCTACCTTCTTCCCCCTTCCACTCCACCCCCCGTCTCCCCACATCAATTCCTCCACATGTCCTGTGAACACCCTGACTCCGCTTACTATTGCCTTGTCATCGACCGCGAGCATCCCAAGGACTTGTTTCCAACGGACAAACCCGACCAAGATCCTCCTTCTGATCCTCACGATCAAGAACAAGTACCCACTCCCTCGCATATCCGAGCTTCTTGATCGCCTCCGTGGAGCCAAGTATTTCACCAAGGTTGATCTCCGCAGTGGCTTCCACCAGATCCGCATCCGCGAGGAGGACACCCACAAGACCGCCTTTCGCTCTCGCTTCGGGCACTACGAGTTCCTCGTGATGCCGTTCGGACTCACCAATGCCCCCGCCACATTCCAATCTACCATGAATCACATCTTTCGTGACTTCCTCGAAGTCTGTGTCGTGATCTGCCTTGATGATATCCTCGTCTTTAGCCCACCTTCGAATCCCACCTCGAACACCTTCGCAAAGTTCTCTCCATCCTTCGAGAACAAAAGTTCTACGCCAAGCTTGGCAAGTGTACATTTGCTGCCCCTAGCGTAGAACACCTTGGTCACATTGTCTCGGCCAACGGCATCCGCATGGACCCAAAAAAGGTCTCCGCCCTCGTCGAGTTCCCACCGCCCTCCACCTTGACCCAACTTCGCTCATTCATTGCACTCGCCAACTATTACCGCCCCTTCATTCAAAACTTCTCCGACGTCTCCTACCCTCTCCATGAGCTCACCCGCACCACCGAGTCCTTCACATGGACTGAACGCCGCCAAGCTGCTTTCGACAAACTCAAGCAACTCATCACCACCGCCCCCGTCCTCAAGATCGCTGACCCCACTCGCCATTTCTTCGTCACCACTGATGCCTCATACTTCGCCATTGGGGTTGTCTTGTCCCAACATTTCCCTCCTGACCCCACCGAGATCCCCTCGGTCAAAGATTCCCCTACTCACTCAAAGTCCCCACCCGGCGAACACCCCATTGCCTTCGCTAGCAAGAAACTCCTTCCCGCAGAGATGAATTACCCCTCCAACGAGAAGGAACTCCTAGCCGTGGTCTACGCCCTCAAAGTCTGGCGCTCGTACCTCGACGGGCAATGCTTCACCATCCGCACTGACAACACAGTCGTCTCCTCCATGCTTACCAACCACGTTGCTGATGCCCTCTCCCGCCGCCCCGACCACAAGTCCCCTGAGAAAGTCTACGCCGCCATGACCCACATTCAACTTCTTCCCTCGTTACATCGCCGCTACACCCAAGGTTACCTCTCGTGCCCAGACTTCGCTTCCATTTACTACCAACTCTGCAACCTTGACTCAGTCCCTAACTGCTCTCTTCATGACAATCTACTCTACATTGACACCAAAAGCACTCACCGACTCTGCATCCCTGACGTACGTGGTCTTCGTACCCAGCTCTTGGCCGAGCACCACGACGCTAAGACCGTTGGCCACCTCGGTTTCCAGAAAACTTTCGACACCATCTCCCGCTACTTCCATTGACCTTCTCTACTCGCCGACGTCAAAGCATACATCCGCTCGTGCCCCACCTGTCAGACCGTTAATCCCTCGAACCGAGCCAAACCCGGCAAGCTCCAATCATTGCCCATCTCTACCCACCAGTGGCAGTCCATCTCCATGGACTTTGTGTGCGGGCAAGGAATGATTGCATCTACGACATTGTTTGTCGTCTGACCAAACGCGCCCACTTCATTCCTTGTACCACCTCGCACAATTATACTCTTCTTCGATCATGTCGCTCGCCACCACGGTCTCCCCGAGAACATCATCAGTGACCGCGATCCCCGCTTCCTATCACAGTTCTGGAAACACCTCTTCCAAGCCTACAGAACCACGCTCAAGTATAGCACTGCATTCCAACCCCAGCCCGATGGCTCAACGATACTCTCCAAAGAATTCTGCGAAAGTATTGTCATCCACACCAACATCACTGGGATCAATTGCTCACAGCCGCCGAGATTGCCTACAACAACGCTGTCTGCCCCTCCACTGGCATGTCCCCTGTCTACCTCGACCTTGGCTACCATCCCCGCTTGCCCTCTGATTTCTTGCTTCCCTCGCAGCTCAGCCCCTCCACCCCTTCCCCTCTCTCAATGAATGGGTAGCAACAATGAACAGACTCCTCAGAGAAGCAACCGAAGCCCTTGAAAGTACACAAGAACAACAAGCAAACAAGACTAACAATCACAGACGTGACGTGTCATTCAAAGTAGGGGACAAAGTCTGGCTTTTTGCCAAATGCTTTGAACCCGAACAATGCTTGTCCAAGAAACTCTCGAACAAGTGGCTCGGTTCCTTCCCCATCATTGAACAAACCTCTCCTGTGAATTACAAACGTCAGCTTCCACAACTAATTCCATTTTTCCTCTCGTCGAAGAGTTGTCCATAGTGACACGTCGAACGGCTAACAATCTGGCGTGTAAACTTTGTGCCAGTCTTGTCTGAAGTGCACGCATCTTACCATAATTCTTTGAAAGCGAGGCCTTGTAAATCCTGGTCTGGAATCTGAAGACAAAACTCTCGACTGAAGTCCAAGGAATTTTGCCCCAGTAATCCGTTTGACTAAGATAGAGTCCTTTTAAATCTGTCAAAGGTTTAACGACGTGAGTTGGGTTGTCTAGGCTCAAATAAAATTTCACTATATGCGGGAACGTGCTCTGGCCTTCGGCCCTTTGTTTTGTGTGTCAAATTCGATACATGTACGAGTTCACCTTACTGAAATGTAATGGGCATAATCCGCAGGAAACCAACATATGTCTGTGTAGGATCCTCAGAGACTATATGTGAAACAACTTCAGGCGGCATGCGTCGCCTCCACCCAGTCTTCCACGTAGAATACCTCAAGGAATACCACGAATCCCCGCCCCAGTTCGCTGACCACCCTTACCCTAGACCTCCACCAATCATGCTTCCAACAGGCCCAAAATTCAATAGTCAAATCAACTATAGGACGAAGAACAACTCAAGTATCAGATCACCCGGAACCAATCACCAATACAAAGTAAAATGGATCGGATACCCTAATGAAGAATCAACATGGGAACCCCTTGATAATCTAAAAAATGCCATGAAACTTGTTCGTGGCTATGATCGTGCCTACCCTGTATCCTAACTATAACCCGGCATAAACCCTAAACCCTCTCTTAAAACCTTGCTACAACCTCGCAACCCTGCTCTACACACACGCTTGAGCCCAGCCCACCCTGCGCTTGATGTCTGATTTGCCCTTGCCCTCTCCTAGCCTTGTCCCATCTGCCTTCTCCACTACCTTGTCTCTCTTGTCCATGCTTGTGGACCTGCGTGATGTCGGCGATAAAGGATCTAATGGCAAACGCACGAGGACGATGGCCTGCTGCCTCACTGATCATGGAGATTATGCAGCTGGTTTGGCCACCATGATGTTTCATCGGCCGGCATCTCGACTCGCAGACTTAGTGGAGCAGCAACTTATGACATGGATCTTTGCATCAGTCTGCGACTTTCCATATCATACCTCACTGCAGTTCGTGTATCGGACGCACCCTAGCACTTGGACTTTGGACATACTGCTACGCTTCTTGGACTTCTACCTGTCGCAGTCGCTGAGGACCGCTCCTACATGAGATTTTGCTTCCCACTCCTTCGGACATACCAGCCCCTGCATCCTGAACAAACACTTTCATTTTTCCTGACAACCCTGTAGAACATCATTAGAAAATCCCTGTTCCCCTAACCATTGTTTCCCTTACTCACTAGAACATCAATAGAAATTCCCTGTTTCCCTGACCATTGTTCCCCTTACCCGCTAGAACACCAATAGAAATTCCCTGTTTTCCTATACATTGTTTCTCCTTACCCAGTAAAACATCAATAGAAATCTCCTATTCCCTGAACATTTCTTAGCTTCCCCTGTAGACCTACCCAGTTACATCATACCTTCACCTGTGCATAACATCTGACAGAATACCCTGTGACTTGCATCACTCCCCTTCTCCTTTTTCGACCAGTGATTGGCCCCGTCCCGTCCTTCACAGTTCCTTTTTGTTTCCTTAGGTTTTTGGCAGCCGGGACGTTGCCTTTCAGAGGGAGGGGATAGTGTTACGGAGTCCGCCAGGGCTCGTCTCCTGGTCTATTTTGTTGCTGTTTTTGCTACATCCCGTTTTTGGCCTGGCACCCTTTTTCCAAACCCCTCCTTTGGTACCATCGGGTACCGTACGTGTCACCGACACTTATACCGGTTCCCCGTACAGTATGGGCAACCAGTCTGGTACCAGTTTCAGCTGTTGTACTCGTACTCGGTGTGACTTGCTCCTGTTTTCGGCATTCGGAATCCAAGACTTCGACTTCGTGTCCTTGCCACTGTGTCTGCGTCCAACACTCAGTCCTGTCGAGTGAGTGAGTGTGTGTGTGTGCTCTCACTCTCTCCCTCTCTTTCCCCTCTCCCTCGGCTCTCCCTGTCTCCCTCAGCCTCGCGCTCGTTACAGATACGTGGCTTCCACCATCTCTCCGACCTTCACGCATACCCTCGCATTATTCATGATGACGCCGACTAAGGACTGTGGCCCGATCTCCTTTATGATGCACCCACCGGGAAGAGACCATGACATTCAGATGAGGTCTGGCTCTCCTGTCAGACCAGCCATCCATCTGAATCATGCATCTTGTCTTCGCCCACTTCCTTGCCATGTGCTGCAGCTCGTCCTTCGCTCTTTTGTACCCACTATCAAGCCGTTTTCACCTTGCCTCGTCACATTTGTAGGGCATCCAACTTGGATGGGCTTTCTTCACCACATCGTTGAATTCCAAAAAGTATTCGTTGTCCACCAGACTAAATGGCTAGTTCGTGCAAATGAGAAAGTTGCCCAGCAACCTGCTTGTGTGCTCGTTATGGGTGATGATGCTGGGAGCCTCCTCGAGCCTTGTCTGCCTGACTGGGCGCCCCGTCGGGGGGGTTGCAGCACCAGTTATGCTGTGAGCCTCTTCGAGCCTTGTCTGCCTGACTGGGCGCCCCGTCGGGGGGTTGCAGCACCAGTGTTACCCGATCACTGCAGGGCAGCAACAGTGTTGCCCGAATTGCCCACAACGATTCGAATCTCCAATGACTCCTGCGCCACCACCTGTGGACCCGGCCACGAGACTGCTTATGGACTGGAGATTGTTGGGAGTAATGCTTGCCACATGATCCTTCAGCTTTGTGGCAGTGCCATCGAAGCGGAGCTCGCAGCAACATCGATAAATGCCTGGAGCCCTTGTTTGAGTTTGTTCCAGCTGGGCCGTCGTCCCTGAAGTGTCGTGCAGTTGTTGGGTCAGCTGCCTTGCTGCCATGTCGTCCTGCGTATGAAAATGACAAACGATAGTGTAGGAGTGAGTTTCAATTCCTGCATTTTCTGAGCTGAGTGTTTTTGCCTTAGGTCGATTTCTGCATTTTTCGGGATCTTTTATTATACTTGGTCTTGTACAAATCTTGACAAGTCACTTTCTCTACGGGAAGCGCTGCCGAAATTTCTGCAAGTCTAAGGAGTTAGTCAAAATTTGACTTTTCAAAATTCAAATTTCTGGAAGTCTCCTTTTTCTAAAGGGAGTGCTGCCCAAATTTTTGCTAATTCGGGGAGTTAGACAAAATTTGGCTTTGGAAGGTTGAAGATCATTTGTGTTTTCATATTTAGGCTGATATAAATTTTGGAAAGGCACTTCTCGTACGGGAAGTGCTGCCGAAATTTTCTTAGATTAGAGGAGTTAGATTATATTATGACAGGTGGCGATTCTAGTGATCCATTCTGTATGGGGGAGATTCTGTCATAGGTCAACCTTTCTTTGGGCACTGGCTTAGAGACAGACCTAGGCTTGGCTATCAGGAGAGTCTTGAGTGAGAATGTGTCATGATGGATTTGTTCTCCATACAATGATGATTTAGCTTAGCATTCACCTGTCTTATTATACAGGCCTTCTTTGGACATTCGATCCAGGATTTGGACTAGTTTCAGCTTAATCCTACGAGGATCATCTTCTGTTATCACTGATAACAGGTCGGTTGGTTGATCGCCGACTTGTCGGCTCACGACACATGTACCTCAACTTGATTGCCTTAGCCCTATGATTTGATATGTTTCTTTGAGGGTATTAACCGAACTTCTTTTAAATGGCCATTATAAAGAATTTATGAGGTTTATGGAAAAGTTGAACTATGGCTGGGGCTTTAGTGTGTGAGGCGTGGTGTGAGTTACAGGGAACAGTAAAGTTGACCACATTGGTGTATGGCAATGTGGCTATCGTTTGTGCCTATGTTTTATGCAGGTTAGTGTTTTTGGGGCTTGATATACGAGTCTTACTTTGGAGGCAGTGAGAATGACAACCATGTGTGGCACGATCTGCATACCTGACTGGTTTATGTTTCCCCTTCTTTTGTGGTATCTCAAGTTCTGATTTGATATATGAGCGTTGGATGTTTACTTACTGATTGATTTTGCTTATCAATTTTTATAGTTGGACGTTGTTGTCCGTGGCAGCCGTCAAAGTCAAACCCCTTGACTTCTTTTCAGGCCCTAGATGATGGAGCTGGTCTCCAGGGCAATAAGAGACGACTGCCACCACAGGTATGAACTTGTGTACCACCCACTCTTCGCAGGGTGCAGAAGAGGGTGTGGTTTTCAATCGCACTTGGCGGTTGTTTAGCATTGAGAGATCATTCCCTCAAGGCGCGTATCAACCGACACTGCGACCCCCGAGATTAACGAGGACCGCCTGAGTATGGGTACTACGTAGTACACCACCATTGCGACTGCTTGCGTATGCTTGCATTGCGAGTCGATATGAGTTGGCCCTGCGCCCGCGCGGTTTTATACTAAGTCTCGCGTGCGACGCCTATCCGATTTCCGCATTGGAGAGTTATGGGATGGCTACTAAGGGACTTGGAGTGTTGTGGTGTTGTTTGTTCCGTGTCGTTCTGTATATGTATGTGTGTGTGTGTTTATTTTTATATTTTTTTATAGTGGTGTGCGCGTGGCGTGTGGGATGCTTCCTAGTCGACCGGCTACGAGTCGTGCTTGGGACCTTAGCCCCCAAGATGCCGGTTCGCGTGCGAGTCCGATAGAGGCGTAATACCGCGCGTACCCCCGATGCTACAGCGAACGAGAAACGCCCTCGGCTGGTCCCCCTCTGCGATTGCAAATGATCAACTTTCGTATTGTGGACTGATAGCTCGGCGGGGATACGCCCATCGGAGGGAGGTGACAACTCCCGTAAGGTGGAGGTAAGTCATGCCTCGCGTAGGCCCTATCCTGTCGTAGGGGCTCGCGAGAGGTATGGCTGGTGCACTCGGCCGGAGCGGCTTGCGGAAGCTCCATGTATATTCGCGACGAGGGAACAAACCAACTCCTGCGTGACGCGGCCGGGAGGGTCTCGAGCTGCTTTGTGCGGTGCCGGACCGATGCGCTCGACAGGTGGCGCTGTTGTCTGGGATAACGGTTGCGTGCTGTTGTGCCTAGTGGAAGGACATCCGAGTATGAGAAAGTGAGAACTAGGCAAAAGGAGAAGCTTTCTTTGGACGTATATGGTCGATCGCTTGATACCTTGACTATCGTTGAAGATGTCTTAAAACTGTGGCCGAAGTGTGAAGTTTTGATTATTAGCGTATGCGCGGTTTACTTAAGGAAGGAAGTGTTTGGCTATACACTTAAGTACTCTGACGCATATAATAGTGGTCTCAGCGTGCACCTTGTTATCTTAAGTATCTTTTGATAATTGGGCAATACGTGGCGTGTCTGATGCGGCCTTGGTTGAGTTGAGGCAGCTTTCGCATTGTTGGGTATGTCCACTATCGAAGCAAGCTCAGTTGATAATTGTCAAAGCTACGAGGCTAGTGACTTATTACGGAAGTAATATGCTAAGCCTGCTTTGGGATGTAAAGACGTTAAGCTGAGGCATCTCCCCCTTGTCAATAAAGTGTCGCTTTAGAGGAGGCTTCTGAAACGTGAGCGACATGGATGAGGAGATGACTGATAAGTGCGAACTGAGGGGTTTGATTGCAAAATTCTTTCCTTGAGCTCATAATGAGTTGTGGTTTGATAGATACTGCGAGATATACTAAGCCTTGACCCTCTGATCAGTTCGCGGTGAGTTGAGTTACCTAGCAGATTGTCTTAGACATAACTGCCGATAAAAGTTTGAGAAGTAGTGGTTACTTAACTAGCGGTTAGACTATTGCCCGAAGAGAGGCTTATGTTTAAATATGTGTAATATATATGTATATATTTATTTTTATGATGTGTTTTATCTGGTTGTTGCCATATATGCATTTTTCTGTATTTTGTTTAATGTATATGATTGATGGTGTATGTATTGATTGTCTTTCAAGAGGACACAGACTTTGCATGAAACCCACATCTGGCATGGGACCAGAGGTGAATGGGGTGACTAGCTTTCTGTGGAAGGTGGTTCTTCCTCAAAGGAGTTAGTCAACATGCATAATTTGTCCTTAGTGGAAGTGCATTCTTGAATTGTTACTCCCTCGTTGGAGCTTAAGGAAGCAGTTATCAGTCTCAAGAATGATAGTGAGACTCACGCCGGAATTATATTCCTGGTTCATCAGTGGGGTGTTGTTACCTTTCCTATGATAGGAGAGTAACTACATTATCTGTTGAGAGAGGAGGAAAGGGGCTTGGTGCCTTGCCGAAACTGTGATGACCAAGTGGAACAACTACTGATTAGTGAGAGCGGTTTTGGAGTAGCGACCTAGGCCCGTCTCGCATTAAGCAGGGCCGAGGAACTTGCCTACCTGCTGGGGATCGAGGAACTTGCCTACCTGCTGGGTGTGCGTGATTGGGAGCGAGACAACCTACCCAAGGTTGAGATCGACTTCTTCAAGGGCTATCATGTCTCTAACTTCCTTTACAAGTTTGGGCAGATAGCGTCTCATTGCGAGTGGAATGAGGAGTAGATGCTAAAGAAGGTTATAAAGTATATCCATATAGGCTTTAAGGAGGAAGTTGGTGGGTTGGTTAGAAGAGCGGGGTCATCATGGAGAAAGTTTTATGATGACATGTGGAATAAATACCAGCTAGGTGAGGAACAACTGACCAAAGACGATTTGGAGAAGATAGATCGGTACAATTATGTGTCAGTAGGGCACTTCCTGATCGAGTATGTGCGTGCATCCCGCAGGGTCTGGGCGTTGTCTGAATATGACAAGTGTTTTGTCTTTCTCATGAACGTCACGGATGCCGAGCAGCGAGATTTGATCCGTGGGACAAAAGGGAGGTTCATTTGGGATAAAATACGAGAGAATTTTATAGAAGATGATTTCGATCAACACCTCTGTCATACTCTGCGGGAAGCAAGGAAAAGAAAGGAGTTGCAAAATTGTGGTAGGAGTAGGCTTGATGAAGGCACAAAGGAAGTTGTGGTAAGTGCCAGAGGGAATACGGGAGGCGAGCCTCAGGAGAAGGTTAAGATGTCTAAGTGAAATCATAAGTGGGGTGAAGAGAACAAGGTGAGGGCCTGCATTGGTAAAGCAGGGGAGGCTGAAGTCAGAGACGTCGTGCCTCATACCTGTGAGAGGACAATTGACGTCCCAAGTAAGGAGAAGAAAGGGAGACAATGAGAACAGAAGCAAGTAGATATGGCCCCGCCTATTGCTACATCCGGTCCGCAGAAGGAACGTGCCCGATGGGATACATTGTCATCTAAAAGTAGGACGGATCGTAGAATAAAGAGAATGCGAGACCGACAGACAAAGATAGTATGTGCTTGCTGTGGGAAGATTGGTCACACCCCTCGCATATGTAAGATGGTGGAGAAAGGAGTTAAAGGTGGGACCGTTAAAAAGAGTACAACATCCTATAAATAATATATAGACAATTAATTGAATTGATTTTTTCTTTTTTATAATGATGATSATACAATAGAGAGGTTTGCTTTTCATAATCAATTTGATTTCTGATGGAAATAAATAGCAACATAATTCGTTTGTATTTGAAAAGAGTTTTTTCTTTTGTTAGTCAATAAACTTATACGACTTTGCTAAGGTATTTGAACAATACACTACAGTAATTGAGAATTTTATGTAAAAAAACGAGAAGAAATTTCCAATTTATATTAGAAGTAAAAAATCATTCCAGAATCAAGCACAATGACTAAAGCTTTAGGCAAGGGTGTAGTTCCTCCCAATAACTATCACCATTTTCCTTGTCTCGTCCATAGCAAGAAAGCAATAGAATGGTGCCAACAGTCTTGAACAATTTATAAAAAACTCTCTGAAGGCTATGACAATGTGTTAGACTCGATTGCTAGACTAATAGGTGATTATCTGCCTATTTTGCTTTTAAGCTGAGACATAGGTTTCATCTCACATATACTTTTGATTTCGAGTGACATTACCTTTGGAGATTGTACGTACATTTCAGATTTGATTATCCGCTCTCTAAGCTGGCTTCAACTTTGTTGGATGCAAGTGGAGGTCTTGTAAGATTTTATTGTATGTACGCTGACGTCCTTTCATCTCTGCGAGAACGTTTGGGATCAGCTTGTGTATATTAGTCTTTTATAGGGTATGTTAAGGCTTGTGAGGGTTTAGGAGCTCGGGATAATCTGATTTTTTTCTAAGGACCATCTGGTATGGGTTTTGATTTCCCTGGGTTGCAGAATCGTGCATGTTCTGGTTGTCATTAGCATTCTCACCATGGTGGATTTGTGGGTTTTTCTGTATTTATTCTATTTGACATATGAGAAGGGACGTCTTAACTATGTATAATGAAAGAGTGACCAAAAAGGGTCAATGCAGAGTGCTTGAACCGGGGAGGGTTCAGTGAAGTGAGGAAAGCGTGATTATCAGTGGAGGATTTCTGGAAGATTTAAAGAATTCATAAAACCATATTGAGAGAGGGGTTATGCCCGAGGGCGGCCTAAACAGTTGATGGTCTTATTGGGACCCATTTCGGAGTGGAAGATATTTTAAAGATTATATGGAATGCTCATCCTTGAGTGGGAAGGATAACTGAAAGATTTTTGGTTGAGAGATTTGCCTTCCTGACATGTATACAACGACCACTCTGCCCTGGGCTCATAACTGTCAGCGAGGGACTCGCGACAGGGAAACCTATCATGTATACGGGACCCTCACTTGACCCTTGGTTATGGACTGCGAGTGGTTTAGTCTGCGTCAGAGGGTAGGGGGTTATACTGTCATGCATATAGCAATCTCATCCTACCCAAGGTTCACAACTGCCAGTAAGGGAGACTCACGGCAGGAAACCTGTCATGTATATGGGACCCTCACTTGGCCCTTGGTTGTGAACTGCGAGTGGCTAGCCTATGACAGTATTTCTCGTGATTGAAAAAAAACAAGGGAAAATGATTGATTATGGTGATATTTTGGGAATATAAGCTTTGAATTTTATTTGGAAGAAGATTATGAGAGTTTGCTCACTGAGCAAAGCCTGTGAATGAGATTGATAAAAGGTATGATGAAAGCGAAAAACCCTACTCATAAAAGTAGGATTTATGAACAAAAGGGGTGTTTTTTTTTTATTTTGAAGACTGGACGAATACCCCTACCGTCTGTTTGATGAATCACTAAGATGAGTGACTTCTGCATGATAGTAATGCCTTGTGGGACTAGGCTTAACGTGGCCCTACCCATAAGGTATATTTGTGGCTTGTATGATGGGGTCAACCTCCCTAATCTTCTAGATTAGCTAAAGGATTGAGGTGTCTGATTATTCCACGCAATGGGATATTTCTTTGAGAAAAGGTTGAAAAGGATGTATGACTGAGTTGAATCTAAATGATCGTTGTAATCCACTACTGTATTAAGTTTTAGCCAGTGGTAGGATGATCAGGGTGCCTGTCGCGATGCCATATCGTTCAAAGAGGCCGGAAGTATTGCATTCTTAAGTTTGGCATTGGATGACTTCCTGTCCGTGATTGTAGTGGGTGGAAAGTGGTTTTATCCACTTTGTTATATTAGAGGTTGAAGAGTGTTTATGCTTAGCCAATTATTCGGCTATTATAGATTGCTATTTTGGTCAGAAATTAGATGATATTTTTTACCAATGAGTTTGGCTTGTAGTGGATAGAACCGAATGACTGTTTCTTAGTCAAAGTTAAGGACTTGAGGAATTATCATATACTTTTTTTGAAGACTATGTTTTAATCGTACTTGGTTTAAGCATCTGTTGCGTCGGGGACGTCGCTTAATAAGGTCCGGGCAGACTGTCGTACCAAATACCCTTACAAGGGTATTTGGCGTGTTTCCTAGAAGGCGCGCTAGTGCAGCCTCGTTCGCTCAACGGCGCGTGTACGGGAGGAAGTTTAGGCCCGTGCCAGGACGAGCGGCGCACGTGGGGTATTGACGGTAAGCTGCAGCCATGCGCAACATGGAAGGGCCCGACGCGGCTGTTCCCTTTAGTTTTGTCGTTAGCGGCGTCAGAACGGTATTAACTTTTCCTTTTCCTCGTCCGCCATATTCTAAATATTTTTATTTATTACCATGTTATTATTGTGCTCTGACGTTCTTTTACTCAGATACGACACCGGGTTTAGTGGCCTTCGTGGCAGTCGAGGACCTTGAGCGTGCGCCTCTTTGGTTGACCTTCTTGAAACGCGGACCGAGGAGGCCGACGTGCGTGTGAGCCGGAGGGTGGTTAGCCCACGGGCCGGAAGGGACTTGTGTGGTTGGGATTTTTGCGGGAGTACCGTCCGTTCCCAACAGTCCGTAGTGGAGGGGCTGGGTATGAGTATGCCCACGGGATTGTCTTCCACTTCGATCTCCAAGGTCCCCTTCTAGGTATTCGCCACTACCATGAAGACCTGCGCCGGGCCTTCTCACCCAAGCCCGCGCCTGGGCATATAGCAGTCCGTGCCCTCGGCCCCGCGGCCTGCTATGAGAAACTGGGGTGGGGCTGGTCCGCTAAGGCGCTAAACAGGAGGTGGCAGGCTCAGCCGGGGTAAGGCGGACAGGGGAGGTTGTAGCATGCTGGCAGTGAAGCCAGCTGGGCGCACGGGTTGTCGGGCGGAGTATAGGGGTCAGGGACGAACTGAACCGCCTGATGATCAGGCCTTACTGGGCGTTACGGGACCGCTGCGGTCGGATGCGGCCTCGCAGGAGGAGCGGAGCAACGGGGGCGAAGTGAGAAGGGCAGAGCTGCGCTGAGCGAGGAAAGTTGGAGGGCAGTGGAGCAAAGCGGTGACGGGAGGTAAGGATGAGTAGAGCTGAGCAGAGCGCGGAGTCACAGGGAGAGGCAGGGTGACCTCGGTCAGGAGGCTGGCGAACGGGAGAACGAAGCGCCAGGGAGCGAGGGAGTAAGGTGGCAGCAAAAGGGAAAGGGCAAGGAAAGGATGAATCTGGACGCTATATCGCGCCAGATGCATGGGCGGCGAGGTGGAGATGGTGGAAAAACAGGCGGAGCACAGTACAGGAACGCAGAGCTCGCTCTTTTGTGGGCAACTTTGGGCGAGGAAAGAGGCGATCCCGGGGTTTTGGCCCCGGGCGAGTTACATGGTGAGGTTAGATTTAGTGATAGGTTAGTAGAATGTGAGGTTGAGAGGAAAGGTGCTGCGTAGAGCTATGGCGGAAGGAGAAAAGGGAGAAGAGGAAACAAACGTGTTTTGCTCATTTCTGAGCAGAATCATACGAGGGAAGATTCGTAGTCGGGGTTTTTGGGATTGGCGACTTCGATTCCGAAGTTAGATTGGATAAAAAGTTAGTCAAAAGGAGGATAGTGCAGGAAGATGGTGCGTCGGGATATGGAGAATGGGGTATGGGAAAAGTGGGAAAATCGATATCACGCTCAATTTGTAATGAAATAGAGGGAGGTAGGTTGCTAAATAGGGGATTTGCTTGGCTGCGAAACATATTTCAAGGTTAGTTTTAGAGAGTGGTGGGCGGATTTGAGATACAAAAGGGCCGCGCTCAGAGGAAGAAGACTATGGTCACTGTTAGATAGAGGTGAATTCGTCCACGGTCTAGCGAAAGGTGCATTCTCATCCTTCACTAAGAGTGACTCACAGGTGGTGAGCGCCGGTTCTCTTTGAGTTTTGTCGTGATGTGATTGGAGTCCATGACACGGTAATGACCGACTCTTATTACTTGATGGCTGTAGTCACCCTTGTGGCCATGCCCGTTCCCAGCGTTGGACTCGCTGTATTCGATTGGATCCGCCCCACTTCCGTTGATCATCATCATCTCGATGGTCGATTTCGCACTATGCAACTGCCCCAGTAGTCTGCGTAGGCGTTCGAGCTCACGTCGTGGTTGTCCCCGATCGGCCCTCTGAGTCAGTCTGCGGAGTAGACTGGGATAACGAGGTGAACGAGGATAGAAGTAGCGAGTGCGGCGGGGGTAACAGAGCCATAAGACAGACAAAGAGTTGGGTTACGATGCTAAACAGCAGAAGGCAAGCGGAGGGCTAACCGTGCGTATGGCTGCCTGTGCTTCAAGCAAAGGTCTCATCCTCGTTTACACGGTTGGCCCGACGCAGCTTGAACAGTGGGGGTGAGGCAGCCACGAAAGGGGAAGTGAGAATTGAACTTACCTTGCTGTTGATTGTGACCATCTGCAGTAAGTCTCGACTACTTATGAAAACAGCTACTACAGGCTGCGTCAGATCGTGCGGTCACTTGGCTGTTCAAACTGGTCTGCGGAGGGGAGGTTTGTCGGAAAGGAAATGAACAGTGAAGACAGGCAGGGGCTACTGCTGTTCCGCCAGACCACTTGTTACCGAGTTATTGCCCACCAAGCGGTCGCAAAGAGTTGCCGCATCAATCTTCAGTTGTGCCCATATATTGCTGGCGTGCATTAGTAGGGAGCGGCTGCGGGTCGTCCCTACGACATTTAGCTAGCATAGCCATACTCGAATAGAGCACACAGAAGTGCTCAGTTCGGGAAACAACCTTTTTCTTTGCCTGTATAATTGCGGCTTAGATGGGAGAGACGGCATCATGGTTGGTGGTAGTGATCACGTGTTTGCGAGGGAGTTTATTGGTGCAAATCAGGAGTACTACTGTGAATTGGACGGAAACAGAGGATCAGCGATCGACAGTTGACCCTAGTTTGACCAGCTACGGTGCATTTTGGCCGCCATTGCGAGGCCCTCAGGCGCATGAAGATTACAGGTTCCTCTCCTGCGAGTTGAGTTGTCCCTCTCTTGTATCTCGAGCATTTGAAACCCCTTATCTTCGGCCCTTCTTACTCTCAGTCTAATCTTGTTCAGAGATGAAGGCGGCAGGCGGGATTGCAACCCGTAGGATCGCAGCAAGACTTTGTGGGGAGTCAGCCCACCGATTGCGGGAGCTCTGTTGGAACTCAGGAGGAGTTCTGGAGGCAGGGAACTGAGAGGTAATCGTTGTTTTCCTTCTATAAACGCAGTATAACCCCTACTTGTATTCATTACTGTATTTGACTGAGTATGTTGCATGTCTCCCTATTTTGACTTTCAGTGTGACTTTCAGGACACAATCTAGACTAAGTAAAGGAATGATTGTGCAAATTCAGTTTCAGTTTTTTGTAGTTTGACTGGAAAGCAGATTGTGGGATTGCATCTGGGGGAAGGATGGGAGGAAGGTTATATTGTCTGAGTTCGACTGGGTCAACCAAAGGCTGAGAGAGTCTCCATAAGTTTGGAGGGCCCAGTGCTATGTTTATTTTGGATTGCCTGGAGGGCCAGAAAGGTTCCCATAAGTTTGGGTGGACTCTTCCTGCTTTGGCTTTAAGAGAAAGAACCAGGCTGAAGGACCGGACAGGTTCCCATAAGTTTGGGTGGTCTTGGTCCAACGCCACACACATGTTGGAACCAAAAGGATATAACTTGGCTATACTTTACTATTATTCTATCTATGAACAGGCTAGTCAGACAGGGTTCCATAAGTTTGGGTGGTCTGACTATAGCTTCTCACCAACTGAAGAGAGTACTAATTAAGAATAAACTTGTGGTACGAAGGGGCAGACTGAATCTTGAGCTAAAGATGATCAGTTCAGTTATATGCCACCTCAAAAGATTAAGTGCAGATAATTATATAAAGTTAGGATGCTTAAATAGTTCCGGGCGACTAAGGTGGCCTAGTCATATGCCCAAAGAAGAGAAAAGTTGTTGTACTTAGTTTGAGTTTCAGTTTGATAGGTAGTTGCTTAGATGCTCGCCACGTGCTAGAGCTATAGGAGTTAGTTTCAATTCCTACAATTTCTGAGCTGAGTTTTTTTACTTGGGTCGATTTCTGCATTTTCTGGGATCTTTTATTATACTTGGTCTTGTATAAATCTTGACAAGTCACTTTCTCTACGGGAAGCGTTGCCGAAATTTCTACAAGTCTAAGGAGTTGGTTAAAATTTGACTTTTCAAAATTCAACTTGTCTGATTTTTATATATGGCTTAGTAAAAATCTGGGAAGTCTCCTTATCTAAAGGGAGTGCTGCCCAAATTTTGGCTAATTCGGGGAGTTAGACAAAATTTGGCTTTGGAAGGTTTAAGATTATTTCTGTTTTTATATTTAAGCTGATATAATTATGGAAAGACACTTTTCGTACGGGAAGCGCTGCGGAAATTTTCTTAGATTAAAGGAGTTAGATTATATTATGACAGGTGGCGATTCTAGTGATCCCTTCTGTATGGGGGAGATTCGGCCATAGGTCAACCTTTCTTTGGGCACTAGCTTAGAGTTCGACCTAGGCTTGGCTATCAGGAGAGTCTTGAGTGAGAATGTGTCATGGGGATTTGTTCTCCATACGCTGATGATTTAGCTTGGGCATTGACCTGTCTTATGATACATGCCTTCTTTGGACATTCGATCCAGGATTTGGACTAGTTTCAGCTTGATCCTACGAGGATCATCGTCTATTATCACTGATAGCAGGTCGGTTGGTTGATCGCCGACTTGTCGGCTCATGACACAACTTTGCTTACACTTGTACCTCAACTTGATTGCTCTAGCCCTGTGATTGGATATGTTTCTTTGAGGGTTTTAAACCACCAACTCCCTGGGACAGTAGGAAATTGCGCCCTAGCGGTAGGTCGAATTTCTGAAACGGCGTCCAGACTACCGGTAGGCGGGCGGACTATCGGGTGAACTTTTTTTTTAGTCCCTGTCGGTGGGCCCAAAAAAAAAGAAAACAAAAACAAAAATAAAAAAAACAAATGGCTTTTCGGATGGATCCCTGCCAGGGGCCGCGGTTGTTGCGGTGTCGTGTGCACAGAATTGCAGTTACGGTCGGATCCCGCTGGCAAGGACCGTTGGGATGACTGTGCGAATCTCGACGTAGGTCACGCATAGATGCAGGGTCACGCAAAGATGCGGGAAAGCATATTCGTACAACTTTTTCTGCACCTCGCCTATAAAACGTCCACATTCAGTAAAACCATGGCAATGGTTTTTGCCTCTAAGAAAACCCGTCAGTGTATCGAGGCTCGCCCTTCTTCATTGCAAACACCCCCCCAAACCCCCCGACCCCTGCCTCTTCGTTGTGTTCTTCTACCCCGTCGCCTACCTGTTGCAGAAGTCAGTCGCGGACGGTCGTCATCATCGGATTGTTGATGTCAGCTATGGTCGCAACGACGGGAGATCCGGTGAAAATCCGGTGAAGATGTGTGTGTGTGTGTGCGTGTGCGCGTGTGTGTGTGTGTGTGCGAGAGAGAGAGAGAGAGAGAGAGAGAGAGAGAGAGGGAGAGAGCCTGTCAGCGCAGGAGGCAGCTGTTGTTCATCGCTTAGTTCTGGTGGATGGTGGCCACTCGGCAGAACGAGCGCGGACATGGACGCATCAGCGCAGCAACAACAATGACGACGCAACACGGATATGGACGCATCGGCGCGGCAACGAGAGCGACGACGCAGCACGGGCACACAGAAGCTACGAAGGGGCTTGCACACAGAAGCGACGAAGCGACAAAGGCCCTTGCTGCAACTCTCGAGATGCACAAAAGACAAAAATCTTGGCGGTGTATCTTTTCGAAATGCAGTGGAAGATTCAGCATCGTTTGCCACATTTCCAGAGTACTGCAGCCCTTGCCGGTGTATCTTCCCGATACCAGGGGAAGATTCACTCTCGTTTTGCACATTTCGAGGGGCCCCAAGCCAGTACGGCCACGCTGGCGAAGATGTTTGTTTCTGCCCTCAACCGTTTTTTTTTTTTCGGCCTCACCTTTTATGCATGTGGACACGGAAACGTGTGGCGGGACTGCAAAAAAAAAAAACAAGGCCCATGAAAATATGAAAATATAAAAGAAAAAAGAAATTTCGAATGTGTTCTGTTTTTATTTTTTGTAGACTTCGAAAGTGTTCTGGAAAGTGGCGGCCGCCACTGTTCCCGCCTTCGACAGCAGGTAAAATCACCTGCGCCCCGAAGGTGTCACTGGTTCCGACTTTCCCAAGGAGCTGGGCCGGCTGTTTCGCCCACCGGTCGCCGTCCTCCCTAAATAATCGCCCGGACTCACAGGAGGGGATACTTCCTCCTGTCCCAGGGAGTGGTGGTTTAAATGGCCATTATAAAGAATTTATGAGATTTATGGAAAAGTTGAACTTTGACTGGGGCTTGAGTGTGTGAGGCGTGGTGTGAGTTACAGGGAACAGTAAAGTTGACCACATTGGTGTATGGCAATGTGGCTATCGTTTGTGCCTATGTTTTATGCA
>BFEA01000282.1:385923-397198 GCA_003427395.1 Chara braunii | reverse complement strand
GTGTGAGTTACAGGGAACAGTAAAGTTGACCACATTGGTGTATGGCAATGTGGCTATCGTTTGTGCCTATGTTTTATGCAGGTTAGTGTTTTTGGAGCTTGATATACGAGTCTTACTTTGGAGGCAGTGAGAATGACAACCATGTGTGGCACGATCTGCATACCTGATGGGTTTATGTTTCCCCTTTTTTTATTGTATCTCAAGTTCTGATTTGATATATGAGTCTCGGATGTTTACTTATTTACTGATTGATTTTGCTTATTAACTTTTATAGTTGGACGTTGTAGTCCGTGGCAGCCGTCAAAGTCAAACCCCTTGACTTATTTTCAGGCCCTAGATGATGGAGCTGGTCTCCAGGGCAATAAGAGACGATTGCCACCACAAGTATGAACTTGTGTACCACCCACTCTTTGCAGGGTGCAGAAAAGGGTGTGGTTTTCAACCGCACTTGGCGGTTGTCTCGCGTCGAGAGATCATTCCCTCAAGGCACGTGTCAGCCGACCCCCGAGATTAACGGGGACCGCCTGAATATGGGTACTACGTAGTAGACCACCATTGCGACTGCTTGCGTATGCTTGCATTGCGAGTCGATATGAGTTAGCCCTGTGCCCGCGCGGTTTTATACTAAGTCTCGCGTGCGACGCCTGTCTGATTTCCGCATCGGAGAGTTATGGGATGGCTTCTGTGGAGGTAAGTCGTGCCTCGCGTAGGCCCTATCCTGTCGTAGGGGCTCGCGAGAGGTATGGCTGGCGCACTCGACCGGAGCGGCTTGCGGAAGCTCCATGTATATTCGCGACGAGGGAACAAACCAACTCCTGCGTGACGCGACCGGGAGGGTCCCACACTGCCTTGTGCGGTGCAAGACCGATGCGCTCGACAACGGCCTAAGCAAATTGTTTATAAAGGCTGAAATGTGGCTGGTGCATTAGTAAGTCCTAAAGGCATCACTATGAACTCGTAATGCCCATATCTCGTCCGGAAGGTCGTCTTGTGATGATCATCAGGGTGCACTTCTATCTGAGAAGTATTTGCAACCTTGCACCCGATCGTCTATTCGGGGCAACGGTTCTGCGTTCTTTGTAGTTACAACGTTTAGACCCCTGTAATCTATGCACATTCGTAACTCGCCTCTTTCTTTGGGACAAATAGAACAGGTGCGTCGAAACGAGACGAACTGGGCCTTATCCATCCTTTCTCAAAAAGTTCATCTAGTTGCTTGCGAAGCTCCTCTAGCTCTTTGGGGGACATTTTGTAGATTACCCCATTAGGCTTTCTACTGGCAGGTTCTATCTCTATACGATGCTGGATAGGTCTCGGTACTACTCCTGAAGGTGCCTCAGATAAGTCTTTGTATTCTAGCAGCAGACTGGCAATAGGGGGATGGACTTTCTCTTCCTCCTTTGGCGTATCTGTAACTGGCCTAACGTAGGCAACAGTTCAAGCTGCTCTTCAAGCTGCTCCTTTCGCACAGTTCTCGCGAATGCAGGAGCGCCAAGGCAACAATGTGCTAGGGGATTATCTATCCCAAACTCGTGGTACAAGCTTGCACTCGTGCTCTCAAAGGTGCAATGTGGCTCCTGCTGCCTCTCCCCAATCTGTACCCAATAGAGTAGAGTCCAGGAATGGAGGACTCTCTCTACCTTCGCTTCCTTCTCTAGGCGAAAGTATGCATGAACTCCCTCGACGTATTCCTCAACACGCATCCTGCTGTTGTTTGCAAGGATACTGACCACCGACTCTTTCAGTCATTGGACTTTACGACTGAGCTTTAACTACTTCAGCTCTTTAAGATCACACTGTCTATAAGGGCCCCAATTCTAGCTCTAAAAATCTCTCTGTCTGCAAGAATTAACTGCCCTTTCCCATCCTTTTTCATCTTGGCCCAGGCCTGCCTCCTCTCCTTCAACTCTTCGACTAAACCTGTGAGGGAAGCGTCTAGAGAGACTCTAACGCAAGCAGTCTCTGGATAACTTACTAGATGCTGGTCAACAACCTCTACCATGGAGATATGTGGAGTGGGAGTCTCTATCTTGCGCGCAAGCTCAAATCCACATACTTCGTTGCAACCCTTATCGGCGGTTGCCTTTTGCTGCCCCAGAAGCAGCACGATCTTTGCACTTTGGACATAACTTAATGATGTGCCTAGGGTCCCCACATAATACGCATTGGTACTTGTCTATGCGATCCTGCTATACATTCTGCCCAATTTCCAATGATTCCCAAGGTCGCCCTTCGGGTCGACTTGGGTGCCACCCTCCTTGTTTTGGAGGTGACCGACTTGAATGTGGACGGTTAGATGGGGGACCTTGACCCCTTCCTCCTGCTTGGCGGTCCCTATTGTCACCAACCCCCTAGCTGCCTTGTCCTTGGCCACCTGGGGCCCAACCATTCCTACCAGGGCCCCTTCCTCCTTGCGGCCTCCCTCTGACCGCGACAACAACGTAGGTTCTTCCCCACTTCCTCTTCCAGTGACCATTCTATATCAGAGTAGGGAACTTCCTTGGCACCACCTTCTTCCATCTTGAGTAATAAGCTATCATTGGCCTTAACCTGGCTGGAGACGGTGTGACCCTTCCACTTTTTGCCCTTTGTGAGTTTTTTGTGCCAGAAAGTGGTAGCTGGCGCAGCCTGGGCAGCAAATGCAACAGCCTCCCTACTGAGAACATCATAGCTTAGCTGCCTTGTCCTTGGCCACCTGGGGCCCGACCATTTCTACCAGGGCCCCTTCCTCCTTGCGGCCTCCCTCTGACCGCGACAACAACGTAGGTTCTTCCCCACCTCCTCTTCCAGTCACCATTCTATAACAGAGTAGGGAACTTCCTCGGCACCACCTTCTTCCATCGCTATCATTGGCCTTAACCTGGCTGGAGACGGTGTGACCCTTCCACTTTTTGCCCTTTGTGAGGTCTTTGTGCCAGAAAGTGGTAGCTGGGCCTGGGCAGCAAATGCAACAGCCTCCCTACTGAGAACATCATAACTCATTCCTGGCTGCTGGTGAAAAGGTGCCCTTGCACATGATTGGGCAATGCACGGTAGAAAAGATGGATGAGTTGTGTGTCGGCCACTCCGTGGTCGGGCACAACAATGAGCTCATCCATAGCGGATTTGACAGCGTGGACACTCCTCCACTGCCGCGTATGGATCATCTGGAGTTTGTCTGATGCCTTGATTCCACTCGTGGCGTCTGCAAAGCGTTCTCTTAATGCTTTCAGGAAGTCAGAGAGATGGACCATGTCATTCTCGCAATGTGCAACGCGTGCGAGATATCTAGTGAAACTGGTCGCTTCATCTCTCAAGGCTTGGAAGGCTATTAAGACATGGTCTTTGGGGGCCACATTCTGTAGGTACATATATGAATTGACGCTGGCCTCCCAATTATTGAAATCTTCTCCCTTTTTGCCACTGAAGGGTTTGGGAAATCAGACTTTGACCCTTTTGCGACGGGGTTTGGGCTCCTCCTCCTTGGGAGCCGCTAACTTAGCACCCTCCATGGGACCCGTACATAACTTTTCTGTTTTTCCTATCACGCTGTGGATCTATCCCACTATATGTGTCATCATATCCCGTGCGCATTCTCTGAGCCCAGATCATATGGATTCTAGCGCGATATCGTGGTCGAGAATATGCTTAAGTTGTTCTCTCTGGGCGGTTAGTAGGGAATCTATGCGTTGGGTCTGGGTGTCAGTCTTCGTTCCCACTTCAGTCTCTTCCCCTATCTTCCCCATCTTCGTCTCGGCTGCCCTTAGGTCCCTTTCCAACCTCTCTGCCGCCTCTAGGCGCCTAGTCCTTGGCCAAGCTCTTCCACTCCAACTGCTTTTTTGTTCCCTTGCTTGTCGGCGCAAGGGATCCCTTTCTTCTTCCAGATCTTTTGCAACTGCCTCTCTTTCTGCTTGGGGAACCATAAGCTCTGCCTCTTGGTCTTCCCCCAATGATAATGTAGCCACCCACTCTCTAACCATCTTCTCCACCACCTCCGGTGGAGGGCCACTGGAACTCGCCTCCCCCCTTCTAGTCACCAAGCCTCCACTTCTTCTTCTTCATCTTCTACTTCGTCCTCGAATGCCGCCAGCTTCTCTTCATGTTCCTTCTTCCACTTCTCCAACTCCTCCTCCATCTGTCTCTCCTTGGCCGCCGCCTCTTCCAACAGAGCTAACTTCTTTGCTTGTTTAATCAACTCTCTCTTCTCCATCCTCTCCTTCTTCTCACGAAGAATAGCGGCGACCTTCTCTTCCTGTTCCTTACTTGTGCCCGTTCCGGTCCGGGTGGTCACCATGTTGATTGGGCACAATTACTGACAATTCTACTCAAACGTAGACCTACCCACCTACTCTCTAAGGACTACAAAGGTCTTTCTTCAACTTAGTCAAGTTACCACAACTGACGGATGCTTTCGTAGCGATTGTCACCAAAACTTTACACAGCCGACGGATGTGAGCACAACCACTGTCACCGAAACTTTCCACAGCTGACGGATGCTTTCGCAACCACTGTCACCGAAACTTGCCACAGCCGATGGAAGTGCTCACAACCACTATCATCAAAACTCACCTGGCTTTTACTTCAGATTGACACTCTCTCAACCACTCATTCTCTTGCCTCAACTACTTCAGTCTGTCACTACAGGACTTTCTGGCTGATCAGATGGCATTTAAGGAGATCCCCAATGACTCAAGAATTCTTTAACGTTGCAAACAGGACGACAATCACAGCCAAAGTCCTCTCAAGACGTAGACAGAGTGGATACCCGCTCTGCAGCTCGGAGTTCAGGTGTAGTGTGCCACCCAGAGCAACCTGCCGGTCTGCACCAGTCCTTGGGGTGTTTTCCCAGGTCGTCTAGCGCCAAACACACCTCAATCCCTACTAAGTCCTGCGCAGACGCTGGCTCACAGCATCTATCTGAGCACATGCACATAGTCCTATAGACCTGGACAGACTGACTCTCGGCAAGTACCAAGATGAGTGTGCACATCCACGGAGTAAAGGGTAGGGCTTGAAAAGAGTATACCGCTCCTTGATCCGCTCTCCAGCTTGCTTTACAGTACAGGTCAACGGTTGCCTTTAAACGCTGGTCAACGCTTGGTCAAACCATCGGTCAACTTCCGGTCAATGCTGGTCAACTCCTGGTCAAACCTTGGCTATGTCAGCTTCTTCTCCCTTCTTCACCATCATCAACTTGCCCCTTCTTCTCCTTCACCCGCAGGTTCGGCTATGGACGACGTCTTCTTCCTCTAGTTGGCTATGAATTCTCTCACCTTCGTCATCTCTCCCTTTCTCCCTTGTCTACTGCATCCTCCTCAACGGTCATCTTCTTCCTTCCCCGAGCTTGGCGGCTATGGTTGTCGTTCACTATGGCGGGTTCTTCACCTTCACTTACGGTAAGCTCCTCCTCTCTCTCTCTCTCTCTCTCTCTCTCTCTCTCTCTCTCTCTCTCTCTCTCTTTGTTTCTTCGCCGCTCTCTTGCTATGGCGGTTTCTACCTCTTCACGGTTCTGTTGCGATGGCGCGGACAATGGGCACTAGCTCTGATACCTGTGAAATCAGACTTGTCTCAATCTGGCTTGTAACATGCATACATGAGTAAGTCGATGGATCAATCAACTTCGTCAACTCAGAATCAGCACTGAACTTGCGATGGCGACTTGCTTCCGCACAGAAAACTCGGAGATATGGCTTCCGGCCAGAAACTCAGCTCAAAGTCAACTGTTACAACTTGCGGCTATGGCTGCCGTGCACTGTCTGAAGTCCCAACCGAACACAGTTCACCATCAGCCTCACGCTCGCACTCATGCACGCACGCACTAGGATCTACCCTGAATGTCCACGCACTACACACACACACACACTGACACCAATGTTGATCGCAGCCAGCATCAGCCCTCAGCACAATCAAATGCAGACCGCCCGCCCCCCCCCCCTATTATCCGTTCTGAAATGGCAGACGCTAACGTTGATACGCCAACTCAACCAGAGATCATGCCAGCCGCAGTAAACAATGTGAACGTTACCGAAATGGCAGTAAGGGATGAAGGCCAGCATCCTACCAATGCAACGACTGTTGTTGTTGCTGCTGCTGCTGAAGGGACACCACCTCCTCTGCCACCGCCGCCTCCACCACCACCACCACCACCCCCGCCGCCACCACCACCACCACCACCACCACCACCACCACTGCCATCATTATCAGCACCATCACCGCCATCATCACCGCCACCCCCACAGACGTCCTCTGTTGCAGCATCTTCTCAGTCATCTGCATCATCATCATCTTCTTCCTCTTCCCCTACTTCTTCCTCTACTTCCTCATCATCGACCTCCTCCTCATCAATGCACTCATGGTCAGATCGGCCGTCACAAAGGACCTGTCGGCCGAGGTATCCGTTGTTAGATCGATCATTACAAATGCCTCTTCAGCGGAGACGTTCCCCGTCTCCACAACAGCCTCCAAGACAGCGGCCTCGTTTGTCGTTGAATGGCATGATCACCGCGCTTCCTGCAGGGGTTAGAGATTTGCTCCGACGACATGCTCACAACCGTGCGGAACGACATCGTCGCTTTCAGTATACACTAGCGAGGAATAGTGCACATCGAGTCCGATGCCCGCAATGCGGCAAGATGATTTCTTCAGTGCTGCAGGCTTACGAGTGCACCAGACACGAGGTGCAGCTACTTGCGCAGCGTTTGCACGACTAGCAGCCGCCCTAAGCACAAGTGAGGCTGATCAGCTTCCGATTCCCACATCTGGTCCACCCAGTTCTCACCCACCGGACCCGCCCCTCTCTCATCCACCTAGCCCCACTCGCTCCCCTGCCCCAAATGACAATGGCCCGTCTCCTGATTACCTGACGGAGCCCCCAGTTGAAGATCATCTCTCTCTGGAGCACATACCGGAGCCAATTGGTCAAGACCACGACGAGTCTCCGCCACCTGGGCAACCTGCAGAATTGAACGAGGACCCGCCTGCCGTAAACGGATCCCCCACGCAACCTGCGGAATCAGACAATGTCATAGCGCTACAGCGAGGGCGTTGTGCGTACTATGCCATTAATGTATGTCTCCTTGCTTACAATTGTAATCCTTATACTGTTGCTGATTTCGCAGACGTTGTTCGCTGGATGGAAGAAGAGCACCGTGCCGTCTGCCCAGACGACGACAGCGCTGTGCCTGGGGTGAACATAGAAGTCCTGGCTATGGCATTTATGGGTAGGCGACTGCAATTCCAACCTGCTCCGCAAAACCACGAGCAGGCACGGATCCGAATGTTCGGGCATATATCTTATATCGTCCAGGTCACTTCAGGGCTCTTACCTTTGCAGATAGTTCATGGACCCTATGGGACAATGGCGGTAGGGTGCACACAGTGGGAAATATTAACTCTTTCTATCACCAAATGCTGGAGGGTCACTCAGCCTGGCTCATCCATATGTCGATGAGCATTTGCAAGCACTGCACCCCCCGGAGAGCAATCCTGCTGATTCTACCACAAACAGTGAAAGAACCTCTCCACAGGATGATGGTTGTGCCCTCCCGTTGTGTCATCGCACAGGAACAGTTCAGTTGGCATGTACACGACATAGCCTCTGCTCCGAACACTATGAAGGGATGGTCGCTGCTAGCCTCTCACACAAAAATTGTGATCCCCAGTCTACCCCCTGATTACTTGCCCAGCATGCCGTTGTGGCCTTGACCTGCCATGCTTAAATAACTGTGCATGTCAGCCTTCCGTACTAATGACATGTCAGCAACATGCCATGTGTCATCAATGCTTCCAGGAAGCTGTCATAGAAAGTATGTGTCTTTACTACGTGGACTATCCCCGGTGCCGTCACCCTCCACATCCTCTCCTAGCATGTCCCACATGCGGCATTGGTCATACACCTACGGCAACCGCTGACCGATCTCCCTCTTTCTTGCCAGACGAACGGCGAACACAGCAGTCCGAGGAGGAAAATAGACTTCTATATGAGCCACCGACAGAGCGATGTGCTCATAGTTTATCACCACCAGGGCGGGCTGTTGCGGATCATATCCTGCAGCGGCTGAATGCCCTTGCCTTGGACCGATCCTCCCTGTCGTCGTCTGCCCACAGAGAAGGAATTCATACTGAGGAAGCCGAAGAAAGATGCTCCATGCCGTTTTGTGATGACCGGCCGGAGATTCAACTAGCATGTGGTTCACATGCCTTGTGCCGTGAGGATTATGAAGGTATAGTCCATGCGAGTTTTTGCTTCCATACGTACAATGACAGTCAGTACTGTACTCATGTACGGCACCCCGACATGTCATGTCCAATTTGTAGACAGGGGCTGGAACGGCAATGCCTCTATAATTGCGGTCGACGTTCCTCTCTGTTCCTAGCATGTACGAGCCACGTAGCCTGTGACATCTGTCTGCACCGTGCCATTCGATGCAGCAACTGTGACTGCGAAAATTGGATGCGGTGCTTCCATAGCCCACACCCGAACCGGTCCTGTCCGGTCTGTAGGGGTGGCCACTCACAGCGGTGAATATTTAGAAATCTGTGAGACCCGTCATACAGCTTTCCCCTGCTCTTGCATGTCACTCTATCCTGCCCTCCACATATTTCTTTCATTCCTGTTGCCCCTACCTCCCCTGCCCCATACTCCTAGAGAACTCCTTCTATCCCTTACCCTCCACCCTCCCCTCCACTCCCTTTGTATTACTAACAAATACATACGAATGAGCATCATTAAGAGTACAGGCGATATGAAGATCAGAAATGAAATGAACGGAAGTATGAAGATGAAGGTCGGACACAAAGGCTGTATAAGCTGAAGAACTGAAATGAAATGGACAGGAGTACGAAGCTCTGAAGAGATGCACAGGAGCATACCTTCCCTTTTACTCTGCCTCCTGAAATCACGTGCAAGTGGGCCGTGGAGGCACAGGGGGATGCGGGCAGCTGCCGCTCAACCACAATCAACGTGGGCAGCCTTGCGCGTAAGAGGCACAGTAAAAGGGGAGCTGCAAGAACAATGAAAGGGGTACTCCTAGAACAACCTAAAAACTGTCTAATTATAAAATTGCTGTAATATGTTGGACATCTCAAATGCTCTCGTTGTCTGCAATAGGATAAAGACTGCTTTGATTCTGAATCTATTCACCTGGGTGGAATTGGGGCTGTTGTGGAGAAAATCTAAAACACACACTCTACACCTGTTGACGTCAGCAGATGGGCGGCTATGGCTGCCGTCGCCTTCCTCCTCCCTGCAATTGGCCGCCATCGTCTTTCTCGGCCCACTGCTGCTTCGGGCACCTGCAGACCTCCTCTGCACAAGTTGCTACAGCAGCGCTTCCGCATGGCTCGCAGGTGAATGAATGAATGGCTGAGCACTGCCTCTTTATTTATACTGTTTCGCTGGTGGTCTGGGCCTGCCCCCGGTCCCTGGCCCAAACGTGTGCAGCCCCACCTGGTACTTGCTGACTAGAGTAGGTAGGACTGGGACTGGGTACTGCCGACTGGACTAGGTAGGACTGGGAGACTGCTGACTAGACTAGGTAGGCCTACACGCTGACCCCTACAGTCCTGAAGAGTCAACCAGCGGCTTCTAGAAACTCCTAGCTGGCTAAACTGACCCTTCTCTAGGCCTTAGGGCCACTTCCCACTTGCTGACTCAGCTACGGCCAACTACCGTCTGGAAGGACCTAGACTAAGGGCTTGGACAAACCCTCAGAGCTACTAATACTATAATCTACGGTTCAAGTCCACGCGGCCCTAACCAAGTGCACAACACACAGACCTGCATTTCAAGGGACAGGTTGCGGGCTCAAGGGTCACATAGGGATACAGGGTCACTGTACAGGGTTATGGGCTAGGTCTAGGGATCGAGTCCTGATGTCTGTATTGGGTGAAACAGTTTCACTTATTCGGAGGTGCGGCGCAGCGCGTGCACGGCGTGTGCGTTGGTGTCGTGCGCCGCCCGTGCGGGATTGCGGTGTACGTTGTATTCATAGACAATGTATGTAAGTTTTTTCCCGGTTAAGACAGTAGGTATCCTAACAGGGCCTACTGGGTTGTTGTCTCGGCAAGGGCTCACAAGGGGCCCAGTATCTCAGGCACGGCTTCACTTTTGGCCGGCCTTCATTCTCCGTGATCGACCTTTTCTGAGACTCCCCAAGGTTTGGAGCTTCACATTCTCGTGTAGATCAGAACCAGGCATCCAAATGGTGTATGGAAACTTTGTATTCTGCTGTCCAGATGGGTCTGGACTCGGGGTGGGGCACACCAATGGCTGCACGATTGTTCTTTTATACACACAGTTTTGCTTTTGCTTGTTCTTGCTGCCATTTCTCTTTGTTTTACCATTTGTGTCCAGTGTGCTGACTCGAGTCGGACGCTTGGTTGTTCAGGTTATTGTCCCCATTCATCTGAAGATTCATTGGTGCTTGGCAGTTGTTAACATCAGAGAGAAGCAACTGGAGTACTATGACTCTCTTGGGGGCCAAATGCCCGAAGTGCTAGAAAACCTGGTAAGCCATTCACTTCAAAAGCAGTATTGTGCTGGCTCTCGTTTCGAGTGTATGCTGTTGTTTAAACTTGTTTTCCATTTACAACCCAGCAGGCACTGGGTACTCAGGCGACATGGACTTTCAGGGAATGCCTCCAATCAGTCTGCTCTCTTGGTTGATGCTCACAGCACTTTCTGGTAAAATCCATTGCGGGGCTTTCCCTGAAAACTCATTTGTCCCCATGGCAGCACTGCAATGTTTGTGCTTAGAAAACATGAACCGTTGCCGGAAAGTTGGGGCATAGCTTTCAGAGGCAGGTCTAGTTCAGTGTAAGCAGAAGGTGCATTTGTGATTGTAGAAGTAGAATTAGACATATGCTGGTGCGACCTAGGTCTATTGTGGGCAGAGCCTGCAAATGGGTGGCTGTAGCCATACCCACCTGTAACGAGCCGCACTGGACAGGTGGGGGTTGGGTCCAGGTTGCTAAATTGGATGGGGTGGGGGTTGCCAGATGGGAAAAGATGAATGTGGAGGGGTGGACATGAACAGGTATGGGTGGGGAGGAATGGGCTTTCGTAACGCTGGAAAGGCTCACATCGTTACGAATGTACTCAAGGTTACTACCGCTTGGTCACTGTATTCTTATTGTACTATGAGTTGGAATGGTCCCACAGACGAGCAAGATGTTCGACAGGATTGAAATTGGGTTCACTGGTTGCTTTATGCTGAGTTGTGGTTTGGTCTGAGACTGGTATTGCTGGTGGTCTGTCGAGCTGTAGTCTGGTGCAGAGCCCTGTAATACCGCTCCA
>BFEA01000282.1:370953-384983 GCA_003427395.1 Chara braunii | reverse complement strand
GCAAAAAAAGAACAAAAACGGAAATTGTTGCTGGTGAGGTGCACAGGCAGGTTGCGCGCGGTGCACTGCTCCATATGGCCATGCGGGTCGTGCGGTTCCAAGTATGGTCTGGGTTTGTGAAACAGGAACGGACCTTGGCCATCTGAATGTTGGGAATGTTTGAGCTAGATGGGTTGGGTGGGAGGGGTCGGGGTGGGTATATTCAAGCTATTGATTGCGCCAGGTCTTGTGATAACAGTTTATCCAGGCTTGGGTCGGGTCGGGTGTGGGTGGAAGAAGTTCCTGCGCTCTGACTGCGGGCATGGTGAGTTCACCATTTCGAATGTGGAGCTGGAGGCCTGCAATGTTGGATGTCTTCTCATGGGGAGGATGCGACTGTGGGGGATTCTCCACTGACTTTCAGTGGGTTTCTCTTCTGTTCAGGCTAGGTATATTGAAGATGAAGCACGAGACAAATGTGGAAAAGAAATAAAGACTAGTAGCTGGAAGAGGATCTATCTTGAAGATATCCCAGTACAGATGAATGGGTGAGCAGTCTGAATCCTGTAATGACCTGTCAAATCACAGACTGAAAGACCTGCTGTTTTCTGAGTTTTGCTGCTGGACTGAGTGTCTTACTGAGATTCCCGTATGTGTGTGTGCATGATTGCTGAGTTTCCGTTTGTTTGTCTGACTCCATGATTGCTTGGGTGTATGTGTGACCCTCCAGGATACTTGTGTACCGGGAAAGCCCATTGGCCTGGCATTTATTAGTGGCCATGTTGTTGTGCAGATGCAGCGCGGAATTAGAAGTAAGCAAGGTCCGCGTAGGTTGGAAAACACTATCTTCTATTTTTTCGCTTTTCAGGTCTCAGAAGTTGGCCTGAAGAATTATTCATTTAATTTTATGTAATCTATTGCTTGCTCGACCCCTCCAGCTTTGCCTCTGTATTGCACTGCAGCAGAGTGCGACGCAGCTCTCCTAAAGAACAATAAAAGACGTCAGGTAGGCTTGCAGTCTAGGGGTACCTGTCTAGTAGTATGAGTCTGGGGCTGCAATGATTTTCCCTCCAATTCCTGGAGGTACTGGTAGACTTGAAAGGCCGCGAAGCCTCAAAGCAACCTCGCAAAGAGGCAATACTCTCGGTGGAGGCAAGAAGCTCAGCCTCATTTTGCCTGTGTGCAGTTAGGTGGGGAATTAGAAGTAAGCTAGGTCCGCAAAGGTGGGAAAACACTCAAGCAGCGGGTAGGTAGGCAGAAGAAGACAAAAAGTTAGTTCCTTTAGAAGTCAGGTAGACTTAGAGTCTAGGGGTACCTGTCTGGGGCTGCAATGATTTTCCCTCCAATTCCTGGAGGTACTGGTAGACTTGAAAGGCCGTGAAGCCTCAAACCAACCTTGCGAAGAGGCAATACTCTCGGTGGAGGTAAGAAGCTCAGCCTCATTTTGCCTGTGTGCAGTTAGGTGGCACACTGCTGGAGCAACCGGCGAAGCGGAGAAGTGCTGAGTGGAGGAAGAGGGCAGCTTGGCCTTGCACCTCAGCTATGGTGGAAGAAGCCAAGGGGGAAGAGTAGTAGTAGGAGGAGGAAGACGGTCAGCAAGGAGAAGAGGGATGGGGGAGCTTACCTGGCTATGGTGCTCTGCATCTTCATCTTCTTGGTGGTGCTGCACCTGGACGACCCCAGTTGGGTTGGCACCTACAAGGAAGACTGTGGCATACTGATACCACACGGGCCCCAGTTAGGGCCCGGTTCCATAGTTAGGCTAGTTTAGGCCTAAGGACCAGGTGTCACGACGGTTTAGACCATAGGTCGGGCCAGAGGCCGACGAGGCCAACGGCCACAAGGGCCAGGCCGGTGCCGGTCCAACACTAGGACCTACCGGCGGCGCAGTTCCTAGGCAGCCACATTTAGGCACCAATTTCAGATTCGAATCTGAACCGTTGATAAGGGGAAGGTTAGTAGACAGGAGGTTAGTCTACGCGTTAGTAGCGCAGCATTTCAGCGTTAGTAGGATTAGCGCAGCGCTTCAGCACTAGCACGAGCAGCGAGGAGAGAATGAGCTCGGCGGCGAGGAGGAACTAGCGCAGCGGTTGGAGCAGCGCCAGCCACCGGCCCAGCCGCGGCCCAGTGCCAGCCTTTGCAGCGCCATAGCTACCACATCAGGTACCAGGGAGGAAGGCCTTGCCTTCCATCCCTCTTCTTCCCTCCGCCTCTCTCTCTCTCTCTCTCTCTCTCTCTCTCTCTCTCTCTCTCCTCCTACCCTCTAGGTCTAAGTCTACTCTACGGGACCACTCTGAGTATGAAGGATGGTGACGAGTTCTGATGACAGTTGAGATAGTAACATTGAGACATCGGTTGGGGACTGCTTCGGGGATCTGACTTCATCTACTTCTGGAGATATCGACATCTGGGACGCTGTGAGACTCTGTATTCACGACATCCCGGATTTACGCTACTTATGACATTCGAGATACTATTTTTGGATCCATGGTGCTGACGTCATTTTCCCTCTCCTCCTTTCGTCTCTCCTCTCCCTCCATTCGTCCGTGTATGATCTCAGACCCTGGATTGTTCTTCCGTGTCCAAGGCCAGGGCTTTCACACCACTGATGCATGTTGAGAGTGTTTCGTTGCAGTCTGAGTCAGGTCAGAGTCAGTCCATGTGTATCAAGTCTTCCGCTGTATTTTGTACTTACTCTGTATTATCTGGTCAGTTCTGGGAATCTGCGCCATACTTATGACTGTGTTTCACGAGTATGCAACAGTTTGGTATCGGAGCAGACCAGCATTAGACTGACTCACGATTGATTGATTGATTGATTGGTTGATTGATTGATTGATTGATCGGAGCAGACCAGCATTAGACTGACTCACGATAGGTCGTTTGAATTCTAATTCTAGGTTTGGCGGCTTTCTCCATACGGCGCACAATTAGGAAATCGCTAATCACGATTAATCTAATTAGCGCTAATTCGGGTTAGCCTAACCTAATCTACTGACCTATCAGGATATGGGAAGTAAGTGCCAGCCAGGCACCTCGCCAATTACGGCAAATCGGGCCTAGCACGGCCACATTCAAACTCCAACTTTACGGAACTTTCACTTTTTGCAAAATGCATCTTTTATTGCGATTAAAGTTTGGATCTTTACGGCAAAAGTGTATCTTCCTATTGTCATTGAGCTTCTGCGTACTTCATGACCTCGTAATGATGCCAACGTCTCCCGATTAAATTTTGTGAAATTATTTAATAAAAATTCTGTTTAAATGTTTAAATCTTGCTTAAACCACTAGTACCTCCACCAGTGTTGGGAAATTAGGGAAAAGTGGGCGTTTTCCCATTTTTCCCGAAGAGTTCGGAACTACCACAGGCTCGACATCAGTTGTATTTCCCATAACCAAAAAAAAGAAAAAGAGAAGAAAAGAAAGAAAGGAAGGACGTCGGGGAAGGCCGTGAATTCAAAGGAACGCATCTACCCAGAAATATAGTTTTTGTATGTGTTTTGCTTTCTTTTTTTGGTGATCCGCGTTTGGTGCCCTGCCAACGGGAGGCAAGGCGCATTCCACGGGCAGCTGACACTTCGCAACGGGCGGGCATTCTCACTCATACTCCAGATTCTGTATCCAGCTGCTTTCACGTCCAAAGTGTTGTTGCTTTTTTGTTTTCTTTTTCTTTCTTTTTTTTCTGCTGTTGTGATTACAGCAGGGTTGCAATGGTCGTTGGGAGGGCATACTGTCACAGGTACTCCAGATTCTGTATCTAGCTGCTTTCACGTCCAAAGAGTTGTTGCTGAATTTTTGCTTTTTTTCTTTTGTTTGTTCCTGCTGCCGTGATTTCAGCAGAGCTGTAACGCCCGTTGAAGGTGCATACTCTCACATGTACCGCAGAATCTGCATCCGGCTGCTTTCACGTCCCTAGCATAGTTGATTTTTTAATTTCAATTTTTTTTTTTTTTTTTTTTTTTTTCCCCGATTTCCGAAGAGAAGCATAAAAGAAAACACAATGGGACCCAGGCTAGGCAACTTTCGGTGCGCAGTGAAATTCAGGGTTGACAAAAACAGGCTGGGAGGTACTAGTGGTTTAACTTTATTCTGCAAGGAAGATGAGCAATAGCAAACTTTAGCAATCAAACAGCATCATACACATTAGACCAGATAGTCGTGACCTCGATTGCATCACGAGTTTCACCAAACAAGAGCACACCAAAAGCTCATAATTGACAATGCTGGAATAGTCTCATCATCATCATCAACGAAGAATAAAAGGGCCCTTACCCGATACAGGCCTTGTAAAAGTAAAGCATCGTGAAGGGGTATCTCGCCAGGACCCAGGAACGTGAAAGCGGGTCAAAGGTTCAGTTCTCTATCAACGGGCACATCCTAAACCAAAGCAAAGGTCATTATTAAAGGACTTACCTGTTCGCCAGGAGATGCACATATCCCGTCTGTTCGGATAAGGTCGTGTCTGTACGTGCAGTCAGTGTGTCTGTTCGTGCAGAAAGGGAGTGTCTATTCACACAATGTGAGTGTCTGTTCAGGCAGTGAGTGTGTCTGTCCGTCTAAAGTTGTGCCTGTCCGAAAGTAAGTCGATAGGTGAAGTCCCAGTTCTGGTCTAAGTCGAGGAGACAGTCCAGATCCAGACATCTAAGGTCCAAATCCAGGCCGAGAGGCCTCAGCAGCAGTTGACTTCATTGGGACTGTACTGGGACACATGCAATGCAGGGTCTGGGACAAAGGAAGGCCTGAAGCAGCCAAATGCAGACCCAGCGAGGAAAGGCCAGCACTATAAAGGCAGCAGCCAGCCTCATTCCTCGCCAGATCTCCACTGGCATTGAAGCCATGTTGATGAGTTGACGAGGGATTTACATTGTGCTGATAAGCGCTGGACTCAGGGAGCATTGAAACTCTTTGYAATCATATATTTGATAWTATAAGTTGTGCAACTCGGTTCTCTTCTCATCTACCTTTRTCYAATGTGTGAGAWTCTTGTTCATTGTGTGCAAGGATGAYGCRTGACATRTACACACTTGCGTGAGATGGTCTTCAGGACCCATGCAAATTTGGTATCGGAGCAGATGCTCGCTGCACTCATAGCGCTGGCATGATCAAGGCCGGCGAGAAGATGTGGTGATGGGAGATAAGTGAGGGAGGGAGGAAGAGCAGAAGTATTGTGATAGTGGGGGAGGCAGGCCGAAGAAGAAGTGGCGAAGTACACTTACCTGGAGCGTGCGGAGCGTCGTGGAGCATCATCGGCGATATCTTCAAGAAGAGAGAAGCACCTCCTTTCCCTGAACCTGCATGTATGTGTGTGTCCCCTACCTTCTCTCTCTCTGACCCTCTGAAGGTGACTGCTGCTGGTCTGGTCTGGAGTCGAAGTCTGGATCTGGATCGTCCTAGCAAGTCAGGGTCTGGATGGTCCAAATGCAATAAGTCAGGGCCTGGTCACGTTAGAATAGGTGGTCCAATGTTCTGCGAATAGGAGTAGATTTCTCTCCTACCCCTCGTGATAGGCAGGCTGGGTATCGTCATCAAGGACCAAGAATCGATGTGGGAAGTGGCTATATGCCACGTCAGAGTGCAAGTACCAGGCAGTGCAAGAATGATGATGAGTATCTACAGGGTCAGTTACGCCCGAAAGAAAGAAAATGGAGTAAAATATTTCTGCCGGGTTGATTAAGTGAACCATCCGTATCTGACCTTTCTGCGCTTTACTCCATACGTGCATCAGACTGCCAGCCAGTTAGTATAAACCCAACATCTAGGGGGGAGTATAAATACAAGCAACACATTGCAGGAGTTTGATCCAGGGAGCCAGACAGCGTTAAAAGAAAAAAAAGAGATATATACATCGCACAAGTGTTGATTTCAGATTGATTGAGTGTTTATTATACGCAGCACCTTCTACAGCCAACAAAAAAAAAAAAGTGTAGTACTCTATTCACCACAAAGCAAGACTGAGTCCGGAGTGGGATGGTACTGTGGTGATCCGGCGGAGGACCCCCTGTGCCGGTCGTCATCATGGATGACTATCCCATCCAGGGCCTGTTGGGGCCGCTGTTCCGGTTAATGTTCCCATTGGGGTTCGAACGTGTATGTACGTCCCGCATGTTGATGCGGTCTGGGACAGTGAAGCCTGGCCCCACACCTGCGGAACAGGCAGAAGTAGACCGCAGGCTGGCCGAAAGGAAAAAAGAAAAGGAAGCTAAGAAAAAACAGAAAGAAGAAGAAGCAAAGAGGAAATTGAAAGAGAAAATGGAGAGATTTAGAGGAGGAACTGAAGAGTATAGAAGAACAAGAACAAGAAGAGCAAGAAGAAGGAGAAGTTTTGGAAAGACGTCGTCGCCTGGACCTACCTGAGAGTAGCAATACTGCAGCGGCCAGACTCCCAGTTGAACCACTGGATTGGGCTGGTCAGTACTGTTACTCCAGCGAGCCGCTAGGGAAACTAAAGAAGAAAAAAATACGTTCATCGCAAAGTTGGCCACTATGACAGACCCAGTCGAACGAAATCTGCTAATGGAGGAAAAGAGGGCTGAGTTGAACAATAGAATGCTAGCAGCCAGGAGGCAAGAAGTGGAAGAGAAAAAAAGGTTGCAGGTAGAAGGGGAAAAACTGCAGAAGGCTTTAGAAGCTCAAAAGGATAAACCCTCTGCCACCGAAGAACAACTTGCTCTCCTCAGAGAGACTGTCCTCAACACAAGGCAGGACATGGCTTTAATGCGTCAGACCATACAAAGAGTGGAAACACATCGGGTTGAATTCGAAAATGTTTGGAACAACTTCCTAGAAAAGTCAGCCAAAGATGTTGACCAGCATGTCCAAACGTACATCAGGGCCTTAGATGAACATGTCACCAAAACTTTCACTCCCGAAGTAATAGAAAAGATTGTGAAGGGAGCTGGAGGCGGAGGAGGAGATGGCGATGACGATGGCGATGATGACAAGAAGGGGAAAAGAAGTGGGGATTCAAAGGAGAAACCTCCATAGGAGGCAGGGCAGGTTAGTAAAATTAAACTTAAACTGCCATGGACCTATAATGGGAAGAAGGAAGAGAGTGTTTTGCATTGGGCGGCAGCGATAGAGACATATGTATATGGACAACGAATTCCATACTGGGACAGGGTACTAATGGCAACTTCATGCATGGGAGGCGACACCATGAGCTTCGCCATCTCGCTGCAAAAAGAGGCGGGATGCAGCTCGATGGTAGAATTTTCGCAACAATCGCGAATTGAAGATTTTCTTAAAGCAATTAGAGCTAGATTTGAGGATAAGAACCTGGCACGACGCACAGAAATGTTGATCCTCAACCTCCCTGACAGAAAGTGGAAGAGCACTTATGCCTTGAAGGCAACTATGGACGAGTTGTTGCAACCATGGACTGACGCCTGCTCAAATCTTGAATAGTTTTGCGCGAGCACTTCCCGATCCCCTAAGAACACAACTCTATCCCCGCGGCAAAGAAGACCCACTGGAAAGATCTGCAAGCGGGTAAGAAATGGCAAAATCGCACTATCTCAGGGTCTATACCTGGGAAAGATAGTCTCCTTCTAACCTTTGAAGAAGGAGGCGCCGCAGCCCGCGGGGGAGGGCGTCAAGGAAGAGGGCGTGGCCGAGGAAGAGCTCGTGGCCGTGGTGGAAGAGGATTCGGCACCCAGAGGGGTGGTGGTGAAGAAAGCCACTACGTGGGAGGAAGGGGAAATGGTCCCTCACAAGGTGGCCGTGGTTCTTATTCCGCCTGGGGTAGAGGAAGGGGCACTTGGTATAACAAGTGGGACAAACCGTACCCACCACATCTAGGTCTACCCGAAGGAGAGCCTTGGAAAAAATTGGCGCTGAAAGATACTTACCTGAGTTGGATGTGACCTGCAGAGGTGGCGCTGATGAGTGGTGATCACCTTGATGACTTGGGTACAATCTGCAAAAGTAGCGCTGAGGTGTTGAAGCCATGTTGATGAGTTGACGAGGGATTTACATTGTGCTGATAAGCGCTGGACTCAGGGAGCATTGAAACTCTTGTAATCATATATTTGATAATATAAGTTGTGCAACTCGGTTCTCTTCTCATCTACCTTTGTCCAATGTGTGAGATTCTTGTTCATTGTGTGCAAGGATGATGCGTGACATGTACACACTTGCGTGAGATGATCTTAAGGACCCATGCAAGAACCAATGTTGATATCCTATCTGGCGCTCGGCGCCCAGACTACAGATGGCAGATCCTATGTAGCCTACTCTACAATGCCGCTGATGACGTCAACAGCTCCCCGAAGTACGAGCAGATCTCGACCAATGCCGCACGCTTCAAGCACCAGGTATGTCTCTCGTATCACTCACAACCTCGTTCCCCAACTCACAGATGTCACTTGCACCCAAGGACCACCATACGCCCCATCAAACATACAGCAGTGCAGCTCGCTCAGCGGTGAGCGCGTGAGCCTGGCAGACGATAGCGCTGCAGCGCTTGCGCACAAAGCAGCCAGTGCCCGAATGTCCAATGCGTAGGCAGGCCCTTCCCTATATTGAAGTGGCCTGCGGCTGCGTGTTGTGCTGCGGTATTGGGCCCCGGTCCAGAAGCTTTCAGTAGGCCCAGGGAGGCTGAGCCTCATTCCGAAGTCAATAGGCCCAGGGCTTGTGGTGGTTACAAGGACCCAACTGCCCTCAGCCTTTGTTCGGTCCACTTTGTGTATCCGGCCCAGGGCCTGCCTCAGTTACATGCAATGCAAGGCAGCCTGGGCCTGGGCGCTTCCAACTGACTGACACTGCGCAACTGCCTGAATTTCCCCACTTGTGTAGTGGTCCAAAATAGGCCTCTTGAGGTCTGTCGAGCCTGCCTTCACTTAGGGCGGCCGACGCTTGTTGCAAATAGGGGCCGAGTAGGGCTTATCGAGGCCTTGTGCCTCGCATTCCCTCCTCCATGCTTCGCTAGTCCTCTGAGAAGTTCAGTCTTCGATAATCTGGCGCTTTCCCTTCTGCAGAGACTTCTCATAGTGAGCGACTACCTGTGGAGCGGTCTGCATCAGTTCCTCTCTTGTGAACCATCTATCCTCCTTCGGATCAGTGTGTTATCTGAACCGAACTCGATACTGCAGCTTCGGTTTCGGAGGACGTCCTCTGCCTGTTGGTCTTGGAACTGGCATCTCCCTGTGATCAACAATGTCGTCGATGTCGACCTCTCCATCCATGGTTGGGGGCAGCATTGAACGACGAGAGGGAAACTGATCTGTTTCTTTGAAAGGTGCAAGCTTTGAGGCATGGAAAACAGGGTAAGTGCGTAAGTGACCAGGGATACGAATAACATAAGACGCCCATCTGGTTCATTCCCCACAACATCTAGAATCTCCCAGGGTCCAAAGTATTGTGGCATGAGTTTACGGGAAATCGTGTACTCCTGTCCCAGTTCTGAGGACTTAACCCAGACTCTTTCTCCTACCTGGAATGTAGATGGGCGGCGGTGTTTGTTCTCAGACTCCATCATCGCCGCCTATGCTTTGTGCATCTGTTCGACTGCCCGTTGCATCAGTTGCTCATATCGATAAGCAAACTCCAAGGTCCCTGGTGGAGCAGTTGACTGATTCTGAGGTAGTAGGAAGTCCAAGGGCAGTCTAGGCTTGAAAGTCAGTAGCAGGCTGTTCGGGCCTACTCTCGTAGCGCTGTGCACAACGTTGTTGTACAGGCTGGCGATGAGAGCGAGCTTCTCATCCCAGTCTATCTGATTCGGCTTGATGTAATGCCTCAGCAGGTGTTGTACAGCGCGGTTCAATTGCTCTGCCTGCCCATTTGCTACTGGGTGATTGCCTGATGTCATTTGCAACTGTGTGCCTTGTTCTGCAGCTGCAACTTTCCACAGTTCACTAGTGAATTGCACATCCCGGTCACTAATGATAGACTTAGGCAGTCCAGAATCTCTGACCCAATTTTCTTTGAACAACTTAATGAGGTACTCAGTCTTTGCTGTTTCCGGCATTACACCTAATCTAGCATTCTTACTAAACCTATCCACAATGACAAAGATGTGTTGCATTCTACTCTTGCTGGTGATGAGTGTGTCCATGAAATTCATGGATAAGCTCTCACCAGGATTTCCGGAATCGGAAGGGGCTTGAGGAGCCCAAGAGGGGCTTGTGTACGAGGCTTGTCTTTCTGACAGACCTGATAAGTCTCCACGTACAGCTTGGCATCTCTCATCATCGTGGGCCACGAGAACCGCTGCAGCAGATTGGCTGCAGTCTTCTTGAAACCAAAATGTCTCGTGGCATCATGACACTCGCCTAAAAATAAACTACGCAAAGACTCCCTATCTGGCACACACAGACTTTTATTCCCTGCCTTCTCAAGGAACAGCAGTCCGTTGACCAACTCAAACTCGGCAGAAGTGGCTTTGTCCTTCGCCTCGAGTCTGCAAATGAACCGGTTCTCGCGATAGGCTTCCACCATAGAGTGAGTAACACCGTCCATAAGCCCAAACTCAGTGATCAGCGCACCAGAGAAATGTGGTCTACGTGACAGCGCATCAGCAACCTTGTTGTACTCGCCCTTGATGTACWGGGGCTCGAAGTCATACTTCTCTATGACTTCAATCCAACGCTTCAGAGCGTCGAAGAGCACAGGCTGGGTTCTCATTCACTTCAGGGTCTGGTGATCAGTCCTAGGGTAGAAGAACCTCCCAAGGAGATAGCGTCTTCAATGAGTGAGCGCTTTGTAGATCCCATAGAGTTCCTTCTCATAGGTGGACTTAGCCAACTTCTGAGAGGGCATCTTTTTGGACATGTACTCTATCTGCCTCAACTTCTTCCCCTCCTGCTGCGCAAGTACGGCGCCTATGCCATATTGGCTAGCATCCGTAGTTACTACGAAAGGTTTGTCAGGATCAGGAAGTTGCAAGACCTCATGGTGTGTCAACGCATACTTTAGTTGTCTAAAAGCAGCCTCACACCTGACTGTCCATTCCATGGGGTGTCAAGGCGAGTCAGGTCCGTCAAAGGGGCGGCCGCTATGCTGTAATTCTGAACAAAATTGCGGTAGTAGACTGTCATCCCTAAGAAGGACCTCATCTCAGTCACAGACTGAGGACGCGGCCAGTCACGAATGCTGGCCACCTTCTCGTCATCGGGCTTCAATCCCTCCGTCGAAATCTCATGAACCAAGTACAAGACACGGGTGCGGCCAAACTCGCACTTCTCACCGTTGATCTTGAACTTGTGTTGTCCAAGAAGGCCAAGGACTTTGTCCAAGTGGCCAACGTGCTCCTCAACAGTCTTACTAAAAATAAGTATGTCATCGAGGTACACGATGAGAAACTTGTCCAAGTAGTCATGAAATATTTGATTCATAGCGTGCTGAAAGGTGCGAGGAGCATTGCAAAGGACGAAAGGCATCACCACAAACTCGTACAAACCGTACCGGGTCTGAAATGCGGTTTTATGTTGATCCTCGGACCGGATTGCAATCTGATGGTACCCGAATTTCAGATCTATCTTACTGAAGTACTGACACCCTTGCACTCTATCCAGCAAGTCATTGATGCGCGGTAGGGGCTCTCCGTTCTTGACAGTGATGGCATTGAGGCCCCTATAGGCAATGCACATCCTAAGTGTTCCTTCCTTCTTCGGTACGAATAGGACTGGTGATCCATAGGAGAAACACTCGGTCGGATCCAACCCTTTTCTACGAGTTCCTTGAGTTGCCGGCGAAGCTCATCAAGTTTGCCAATCATCTGATAGATCCTACCCTTTGGAATGCTAGACCCAGGGATAATCTCTATCGCGTGGACGACCTCCCTCTCAACAACCCCTGTAGGCTCTTCAAATAGATCAGGGTACTTGGCAACTACTCCCTCTATCTCCGACGACATTTTCACCGGCTCGCCTGCTGCAGAGACATATATTAGATACGTACCCTCCTCCGGATTTTTTGCTTATAATATTTATAGAACGCGGCCGCACACATGCACCCTTGGGACTCGATCGGACTACTAGCTTTGAACGTACGAAATCTGGCGGTCCCTCCATCTGGCAAAGTGTGTTTGACCACTTTTCGATCCCAGTTAAACTGGGGTTGTGCCACGGAGAGGTAGTACATACCTAACAAGATATCCTTAGGTATATCATCGCTCACTAGAAATGAGACGCGATGTCTCAATTCCCCTCCCGCGTACAGGAAAACAACACTCAACATCCTAGAGGTAGTCGGTGACTACCATGAGCTGTTTGTTGGCACAGGTCGACTTAGGCGCTGCACTTGCCCCTGTAAGCGCAGCCTCTCAACGCACGAGCGACTAATGAAGTTCCTAGTCGAGCAAGTGTCATAATAGGCCCCGGCCTTGCGGCCGCCAATGACTACCTCGCTGATGAACATCTCACCCTTAGGGGCTTTAACCAATGTCGTCCAAGAAGCTAGCGGGTCTGATCTCGACCACTCCTCCTCTAGCTCCTCTAAGGACTCAAACACATTCATCGAACAGAGGGTCAATGGGTCTGAACGGGTTTGTGGGACGATGATGGAGTCAGTAGCTTGGGCCATCTCTCGAGATGGTGAGGGTGTGTCCACCACCTCGACCCTAGCAGGAACAGCTACTATTCCTACTGGTCCGACGTGTTTCCCGGAGCAGTGTCAGAAGTGCTAGCCACATTGCTACCAACGGGAGCGGAGGATCCCAACGCCTGCCCCATCGTAGGCGGGATCTTTTCGGTCACCTTCTTATTGTGGCACTTGAATTGGTTGTGGCCATATTGGCCACGACGAATACAGGCCTGCCTGGTGTGCCTGTCTCTCCACACGTCCTCAGCGAGACCCGCTTTCTCCCATGGAGGAGCATTGGAGTCAACTTGACTCCTAGACCGGGAACCTCCACGGCGTCTACTGGTCGCCTTACCTTGCTGTGCTACGGCAGCGACTACTCCACCCCCTGAAGCCTCTACGCTGCCAGACTCTGAACCTACTCCCGCCTGGAACTCGTCGTCCAACTCGATGGTTGAACCATCGTTGTCGACGAACATAATGCGACCCTTCGCCTTCCAGTTGGGAGGCAGTGACTTGTTCCTACCATCCGTCGTGGGTGTTTGACCATGCTCTATCTTTGCTTCCAGGTCTAGGGCCTTCTTGCTGAATGATGGGAAGTTGTGCATGTTGATGTTGGCCTCACCTGCCAACTGATTCCTGAGAGGCATGGGAAATAATCTCAGGTAGAAGGTGAGTAGGACTTGGGGGTCATAGCGCACCCCAGGGACACAGATCAGACGCTCTACAGCGTCAGTGGCTTGCCTTACTGCCTCGTGTGCAGTGTCACGATTGCGTCAGTAGCCTTTTGGGTCTCCTGCGGATCATGCCACCTGTCTTCCACCAACTTGAGGAAGTCATCCAATTTTTGGGTGACCGCCCAAGCGCGAAAGTCATGACCGTACCCCTGTAGCTGCACTAAACCACTCAACCATCGTGTTGCACTCCCCTCTAAATAGGTGGCAGCCACACGCTATTCCTCGTGCGGCAAGAAAAGTTTGCACTTGACATAGACCGCCACTGCCCTCAACCAAGTGTCGAGGTCTTCGCCTCTCTTATCCCCTGTAAAGGGTTTCGGAGCGGAGATGGTCGTCTTTGGTACCCACTTTGTCCCGGTCCCTGCATCACTCCGGGCTATGGACCCTGTGGTGCAGGCTGCTGCACTGACTGCTGCGGCTGTGTACCCTGCGGCTATGCAGGCTGGGAGACAGCAGGCTGCCCGCTTACGGCAACCTGCGACGGAGGATGGGTGAACACTGTCTGTACAGGAACCTGCAAACTTGGACCTGCTGAGAACCGTCCTGCTAACAACATACCCGGGGAAACGGTCTGGACCGATGCTGGAGCTGTATATGGGGAAACCCCAGTCAGCGGTGTCGCGCCCCCAGTGCTTTAAGGGTCTGGTTAGATGCTCTGCCCCGGACCGAGCTCAGTAGGTTGGTGGACTGGCAGGCTGTCACGCAGGATTTTGATAGGTATAGAAATAAAGGTGTATTCAGAGGCAGTCACACTTTGTCGGGGTTATCCCTCCTGCCAGCGGCGACACGGCTTAGAGT
>BFEA01000282.1:356283-368608 GCA_003427395.1 Chara braunii | reverse complement strand
CAATGCCAAGCTCGGGCGCGAATGGGCGCGCACTCCAACAGCAATGCCAAGCTCGGGCGCGCATGGGCGCGCACTCTAACAGCAATGCCAAGCTCCGGCGCGCACTCTAATAGCCATATCTGGTCTGGGCGCGCGTGGGCGCGCACTTAAATGATAATATCTGGTCTGGGCACGCATGGGCGCGCACTTAAATAACAATATCTGGTCTGGGCGCACATTGGCGCACACTTAAATAACAATATCTGGTCTGGGCGCGCACTGACGCACACTTAAATAACAATATATGGTCTTGGCGCGCATTGGCGCACACTTAAAGAATAATATTTGGTCTGGGCGCGCACTGGCGCACACTTAAATAATAATATCTAGTTTGGGCGCGCGCGGGCGTGCACTTAAAAAATAGTATCTGGTCTGGGCGCACGCGGGCGCGCACTTAAAAATAATATCGGGTTTGGGCGCGCGCGGGCACGCACTTAAAAATAATATCCCAACCTGTTGGTCAAAAATCAATCTTTGCTTATAACCAATATACTACTACTTGCAAACAGGATAGAGAGATTACTGCGTGCAAAACTTGGCCTTCTCTTAGGGCCAAACCACTATTGTCATCAAATGAGAGTTCGTCAACAGAGTATGTGCATACTAAATACTCAGTTGCAATGGACACCGGTGCTCCGGTTCGAAATCGACGCTCAGTTGAAAACGCCGCACAAATGAAAATGGTGCGTGGTTGAGAGATGGTTCTCAGATATGATGCACAGTTGAGAATGGTGTGCTCACGGCGCACAGTTGAGAATAACACAAAGTTCAGAAATGGCCCTCAAGTATGGTGCGCATACTGCACACAGTTGCAAGCTGTGAAATGCTCCGATATGGCCTTCAAGTATGGTGCGCACACTGCGCACAGTTGCAAACTCAGATATGGCCCTCAAGCATGGTGCGCACACTGCGCACAGTGGCAAACTGCGAAATACTCAGATGTGGCCCTCAAGTATGGTGCGCACACTGCGCACAGTTGTAAACTCGGATGTGGCCCTCAAGTATGTTGTGCACACTGCGCACAGTGGCAAACTGAGTTGTGGCCCTCAAGTATGGTGCGCCCACTGCGCACAGTTGCAAATTGTGGAATACTCAGATGCGGCCCACATGAATGGTGCGCATGCTACGCACAGTTACAAACTGCGAAATGCTCAGATGCGGCCCACATGAATGGTGCGCATGCTGCGCACAGTTACAAACTGCGAAATGCTCGTCAAGTATGGCCCTCAAGTATAGTGCTCATTGTGCACTGCCATTAACTGCGAATGGCCTTCTGACGTGGTGCGCGCTGGCGCACAATTGAAAACTCAGATATGGCTCTCACGTATGGTGAGCACGCTGCGCACAGTTGCAAATGGCCCTTGGCCCTTGCGAATAGCACGATGTTCAGAAATAGCCCTCAATCAAGTACGGTGCGCACGCTGCACTCAGTCGCGAAATGCTGAGTACGGTGCGCACGCTGCGCACGGTTGCGAAATGCTCAGATATGGTCCTCAAGTACGGTGCGCACACTGTGCACAGTTGCGGAATGCTCAGATATGGTTCTCAAGTACGGTGCGCACACTGCGCACAGTCGCGAAATGCAAAAGTGAGATTTAGCCCTCAAGTGTGGTATGCAGGCTGCGCACCGTTGCAAACTGCGAAAAGCTTCCAATATGGCCTGTGCATACGGTCTCAAAATCGACTTGTTTTCCAGTGTGGCTGCGCAGGCAGTCTCCAAATCAACTAGGTATTCCGTGCAACTGCGCTGGCAGTCTCAGAATCGGCTTGTTTTCTAGTGTGGCTGCGCTGACAGTCTCAAAATCGACTTAGTTCTCAGTGCAACTGCGCTGGCAGACTCAAAATCGACTTGGTTCTCAGTGCAACTGCGCTGGCAGTCTCAAAATCGGCTTGGTACTCGGACTGCACTGGCAATCTCAAAATCGGTTGGGTATTCAGTGTGGCTGCACTAGCAGTCCCAAAATTGGCTGGGTTTTCTGTGTGGCTGCACTGGCAGTCCCAAAATTGGCTTGGCATTCAGTGTGACTGCGCTGGCACGGCCCTCATCATACTGAACTCGGAGTTATTAAAGCCGAGTTTTGCCGTCCAATTGCGCAGTGTCGCACTTAAGTCCAAGTGCGCACAGTCGCAGATAACTCAAACAGCGAGAAACAATATACTCAGTTTGGGTGCTTTGTAACCAATCATCATACTCTGTTCGGGTGCCTATTGGCACAGTCAAATATTCATATTCGAATGCTCATTTGTACAGCCAATCATCATGCGACATTGATTATGTAACCAAAATAAAGCACTCAGATTGGGAGGCAATACTACGTGTTGCGCACAGTCCAGGATCAGCCCGGGATACAGTGCACGTAGGTGCACGGTACTAAGTCAACCCTTAGTTACAGCGTGCGAGCGCACAATTCATGGCCAATCATCAGGTACAGTGCTCATCGGTGCTCGGCTCAAAGTCAACCCTCAGATACAGCGTGTAAGCGTATAGTTCAAGACCAATCAACGGATACAGCTCAGGCATAGTGCGCACAGATCAGATACGGCATGCACACAACCCATGGCGGGTGAGTGAAAAGGAAATGGAGACAGTTGGAAAGAAGAGGGAGTGAAAGGGAAGAAGAGAAGAGAGAGAAGAAAAAGGATGAGAAAGGGAAAGTGAGGGGCCAGTTTTGCCCCCCCCCTTTCCTTATCCCTTCCCTGGCTTGCCTTCTGCTCATAAACTGGCTCCCAATCCCCCAGGCATGTCCCAGGACTGACATATGACAAGCGAGATACAATGCAATGAACTGAAATTTTAAAATTTTAACTTACATACATACAAAACTGGGGCCAATTTAGGCCCGGCAGACACATAAGTCCACCACTGAGCCAAGCCATCATCGGCTGCTCATATCCAGCTCCGACATCCGAAATCATACCATAATCATAGCAAGCCGACTATTGGCTGTTGCTGGTGGCACACGGGCCACGTCCCAGCACATAATCATCATCAATAGTTGGTGGCTCACTGGCGACGTCCCAGCACATCATCATCATCTGTAGCTGGCGGCAACACTGTCCACGTCCCAGCATAAAATCATCATCAGTAGCTGGTGGCACACTGTCCCCGTCCCAGCATAAATCATCATCAGTAGCTGGCGGCACACTGTCCACGTCCTAGCATAAAGTCATCAGCAATAGCTGGCGGCACACTGTCCACGTCCCAGCATAAAATCATCATCAGTCGCTGGCGGCACACTGTCCACGTCCCAGCGTATAATCATCATCAGTCACTGGCGGCACACTGTCCACGTCCCAGCGTATAATCATCATTTGAAGCAGGCGACACTGTCCACGTCCCAGCGTATAATCTCTGAAGCTGGCGGCACACTGTCCACGTCCCAGCATACAATCTCTGAAGCTGTCGGCACACTGTCCACGTCCCAACATTTAATCTCTGAAGCTGGCGGCACACTGTCCACGTCCCAGCATATTATCTTTGAAGCTGGCAGCACACTGTCCACGTCCCAGCATATAATCATCTGAAGCTGGCGGCACACTGTCCACGTCCCAGCATATAATCTCTGAAGCTGGCGGCACACTGTCCACGTCCCAGCATATAAAAGATCCCGCGATTGGCGGCACTCTCACCACGTCCCAACCGATGCTGAGGGCACACTGGCCACGACTCAGCATGTTCAGGTTGATGCTAGACGGCTCACGGGCCTAGCCTCATCGTTCTGCCCGAACTCGGAATCAAATATGCATCTCTAAGTATGAATTTTCGGAGCCGGGAGCCGGATACTATACCATGGGATCTCGTGCCATCCATCTCTGCTAACTGATAGGCCTTGCCTTCCACCTCTCTGATGATCCAGAATGGTCCCATCCACCTGGCCTCCAATCTCTTGGTCCACTGTGACTCGAGAGATGTATCATGCAAAAGTACAATATCCCCGACCTGAAGTGGTTCCTTCCTGATGTACCTCTTGCTGTTCCATCGTGTCTGATCAAATAATCTGTTGTCTGACATCCTCCTTGTGGCCTCAATTATGGCCTCATCAACTTCATTGATCTGCCTGACCCTCAGCCTCAGCAACTCCTCTTTGGAGTATGACTCTCTCTGCGCCTCATAGGTCCAAGTCTCAACCAGGTTCTCAATGGGAGAAGTAGCATACCTGCCATACGAGAGTGTAATGGGTGCATAACCTGTAGTCCGTTTGACAGTCACATTGTCAACATAGACAGCCGCCCTCAAGAAAGATGGCCAACATAGACAGCCGCCCTCAAGAAAGATGGCCAGTTCCTGGAGTCACCTTGGCACCATTTTGATATAGCATCCTTTAGTGTCATGTGGCCTCTTTCCACTGGTGGATTAGCCTGAGGATGATATGGTGTCACAAACTTGATCCTGACTCCAAGTTTGAACATGAGTTTTCTGACCATCTCGTTCTTGAACTTTGATCCCTGATCAGCCACAAACTCACGTATGAAGGGGTACCTCAAGTAGATTTCCTCGATCCAATCTGCCACTGCCTTTGTGGTTTTCTTACGGATGGCTTTTGCTTCAACATAACCAGACATATTATCTTTCATGTTTAGTACATATTTCATTCCATCCTTACCTGGTGGCATAGTAATTAGATCAAGGTGAACAATACTGCCAGGTTCAACAAGAACAGTGGGGTATAAGGGTTCAATCAATCTCATAGATGACATTTTCTGACAGGCTTCACACGACTTACAATATCTCATAACTATATCCCTCAGGCCATCCCAGTGATATAGTTGGGATACTTTATAGTATGTAGCATCAACACCCCTATGACCTACTGCTAGACCCTCATGCAGCGCGGCGATCACCTCTAGTTGCCTTTCCTTACCACACACTACTCTCAGTGGCGGTAGTCCTTCCTTAGCATCCACAAAAAGGTAACCCCTACGCAGCCTAAAGGTTCTCTTCGTCTTCTCATGGTAGAATTCGTCCAACTGATTACTGCTCATTACCATACCAATCCTTTTATATTCCCCATCATACGCCTCCTTCCTAAATCTCCCCTCATTGTCTTTATCTTGCTCCTGGTCATCCGACTCTTCCTCTATCTCATTCAGCCTTCGCTCAGCCATCCTTGAACTCTCTGCCAACTCATGAGCTGCAACAATGGCTTGTTCTACCATCCCATGCCATCCTTCCTCCTCATCCCCTTGAGTTAGGAGGTAGTGGAGGTAAGGGTCTTCCTTTTCTCCCCAGCAGTCTTCCCTGCTCGTTGCTATGGCTGAGGCTGTATAACAACTGGGAGCTGGAGGTAATCCTTCATCATCGTCTTCCATAAGGAATTCATCAACGAAGGGTGCCTCCTCAAGAGATTCATCATCTATTGATCCCTATTCTACGCGGCTCAGCCCATCGGCTCGATTCTTTTCAGTAGTTACCTTTCCTAATACAAAATCATGCGTCCATATGTGAGCTATCCACGTACTAATCGTAGCATCTACTTGCTGATGTCTCTTAGCAGCTCCGATTACCTCCGTGGAATCCGTTCTTAGGATGAATCTCCGCCCCAAATATAGTGTCTAAACACCCTGAGGCAGAGCAGGATTGCCAGGAGTTCTTTCCTGAACTGAATATAGCCCCTCTCTGCGGAATTAAGGGTGCGACTCTCAAATCTAAGTGGCCTTTCTTTACCATTCTCATCTCGTTGCACGATCACTCCTCTTAATGCTATAGGGCCGCCGTCGGCTTCAATGATGAAGGGCCTCTCCCTTTCATCGTCGAAGTAGGGTACTCCTAATACGACCCCGCCATCTCTTAACTTATCTTCGAGTATCCGCACAACCTTCTCTCTTTGATCAGACCACTCTAAACTAGCTCTTTGTCGAACCATTTCTCTAAGAGGCTCGACTATCTTGGCACATCCGGGGATGAAGATCCGCCAGAAGCCGCAGACCTCTAGGAAGCTCCTTACTTCCCCAACTGTTTTTAGAGGCATTAGCCAGTTTAGGAGTTTATCCACTTTCTTCGGATCAGGGCTTCTCCCTTCCAAGAAGCACCTAAAACCCAAGATTGGTACCTCCTTTTGGAACAGTAGTGATTTCGGTCCGCTGGCTGTTAGGTTGTACATAGCCAGCCTTTCTAGAACCTTCGCTACTCCCCGCGCATGTTCCCACACGAACCACCTAACTCGACCATCCACTAAGGTCTCATCCTTTTCCTTTGGTCCTTTAACTGGATTGTCATCAATGTATGGGAACGTAACCTCTGGGCATATGTCCTCCATGACCTTCAGCATATCTCTCTGAACGACCGCGACCCCATTTGTCCACCCTTGAGGCACCACACACATTTGTATGGGGCCTTTAGGCGTGTGCATGGCGGTCATAGGTCGACCAGTAGGATCTATCGGGAACTGGTCATAGCCAGAGTACAAGTCTATTAGGGAGTAGATGCTCCTTCCGGCAAAAGACTCGGCTAACAGATCCGCGTTGGGTAAGCTACCCGCATCGCGAATCGTTACCGAATTCAACTTTTGAAAGTTCTGTATCCAGCGCAGGCCACCACCTGGCTTCCAAAAGCAAAACCAGTGATTGGCGTAAGCTCCATCCGCTGGTTCCGCAACGTTGGAGGCGATCTTTTGGTTTATGTACTCCATTACCTCTTTTTCTTCCTTTTGAGCGTACTTTGTGGGTCTGTCATTCCAGGGCGTGTGAGGAACGGTCTTAATCTTGACCATCTTGATCATGTCAACGTCCAGTCGTCCCCTCTCCTCATCATTAAAGGAAAAGGCACCACTTTACTTCTGACATAATTCATTTATGAAATCCCTCTCAACCGGCAGAAGGAAGTCATCGGCTCCTACCTTCATTATCTTGAACCTCTCCGGGGTAATTCTTCCCCCTTTTAATGCAGCCTCTCTTAATCTTTTAATTATCTTTCTTTCCTTTTCCAATGCCTCATTGTCATCCTTCTCTATCAGGACGGCCACCGAATTCTTCTTAACGCCTTTGCACTTATACTTCCTCTTAGACCCGGTGACTATTTTCCTAAAAAAGGCCTAGTTGCGGAGAAGGTGAGCTGCATTGTCCCTGCTTTTGTCGCCCTCACAGCATCCTTGAATCCTTCCATCTCTCTCTTATCGCCCAACTCTTTCTCTTTATTTAGGAGCTTGAGCATCTTCCCGATATCATTTACTCTAATCGTTGTCTTCTCGTGTATTATAAAACTTTCTTTCAGTTTTGCCCATACTTCCTCAATCAGCTTGTCAGATTCTCCATGCTTAAGAGAGTTAACATGCCGCTGATGACGAGGATGATGCCTATCACTTATCACAAAGGCCTATTCTTGACCAGTGTTGGGATCCTGGAGAGAAAGTCAGGCCGCCCCATCATGGCCAAAGAACGCACAAGCCTCCATTCTATGTAGGAAAGGGACTCCCAAAATGCACTCCTGATCCAAGTTGGGGACCAGAAAACTGAGAATCTCGGCCCGTAAAGTCCGAATCCGAATGGGCAAATCATCAATAAAACCTTCCAAAGGTAGGAACCCGGCTATATTGGAAAGCTGATGATTGGCATTCCTGTAAGCCCACATGACCTCATTGTGGCCGAGGATATGATTACCATATCGGCCCCAGAGTCCACTAGAGCTCTGACTTTCACATCATTTACGGTGATATTCAAATATCCACACGACATATTGCCAAACCTCATCTTGGTACCGGGCGGGGCTCTTTCCACATGCTGAGGGAAGAGTCTTAGGCTATTGATCTCTACTTTCCGCCTCTCGACCATCTTCTTAAGCTCTTCCCTAAACTTGGGTACCTCAGTCTCCTCGAGTAATTTTTTTACTACTCCATCTATCGAGATCCCTTCCTTGGCCTCGGATCGCAAAACCACTTTCCTCTTCTTCCCGATAGCTTCCTTTTCTTTCCCTTCCTTCACTAGATCCTTGGTCTCATCGATCAGCTGGTCCAGCTCTCTTTGAGCCTTCTCCCGCTTTTTCTCTTCGACCTCCTTCTGGCTGATATGGGATACATTCAGATTTTGACTTCTAGGATTGTCGTCTCGAGCCACTATCTCCGGAGGTAGCATACCATCAAAGGTGATAACATTAACCCTAGCCTTCTTCTTTTTATCCTTATTGGCCTTAGCCTTTTCTAGGATTACCGCTCGCATCCCTCCCTTCACTCGAAAGTCTACCTTGTCCCAATTGGCATCACAGATGTGCCCATTGGCGTCTTTCTTGACAATCCCTTCTTCAAGCTCTTTCTCTAACGTCGGACATCGGGTTAGAGTATGGCCTTCCTCGTCACAATAATAACATCGGAAGGGGTCATTTCTCTTTTGTCAATCTCGACTCTTATTATGTTTCTTCCAATCCCGGTCGCGCTTCTTCTTTTGTCTTTCTTTTGTCCCTTCGCCTAGCGCCTTCCTCATCACTACTCTTGCTCTCATTTTCAGTCTCTTCTTTTTGCTTCTCCTTCTTTCTTTCTTCCTTACCTTCTTCGGCTCCAACAAGTGCTCGAGTTGCCGGGGCAGGAAGGGTTAACTTTTCGAAGCTACCAAGCTTAACGAGAAGACCAAGGATCTCCTAGGCCTTCACGTTTCCTCCCGTAGCTGCCTCAGCATTTCCCTTTCTTGCACTAGTGATTGCTTTCATCTGTTCCAAAGACCATTTTTTGTTGGACACGGAAGGCAGCTCACGGACCATCTCAACCACTTCATCCCACTTTAGAGGAGAACGGGCAGCGCGACTTACCACACTCTTCCTCTCGTCCTCCGCGAAGTTAGTCAGTAGGACATGGCATTTTTGTGCCTCGTCTAGGAAGGGTACTCTCCGCGCAACCCTCTCAAAATCCTCTAGAAATTGATCGAGGGTAGCATACTTGGAGCGTCGTACATCCAACAAATTTTGCATAGTTGTTGGAACATCATACTTCGCTTACTCTTCTAACATCTTTTGCCTAACTTCCGCCCATGTTGTCAGCCCTTGTGTCGTTTTTGTCACTGACACCCTCATCTTAGGCTCAACATAGGCTAGCAGAGCTTTCGACTTTTGTTTGTCCGACCAACCGTGGCTCATACCGAAGACATCATAGTCTTCTAGGAACTCCCTAACCTTGGTTCCATCAAAGCAGGGTATGTTCTCTAGAGGTACCTTAGCTCTTGGAAGGTCTAGACGGACATTCATTGTGTCCATCCCAGTCTTCATGGCCTCTATCCTGTTCAACATTTCTTGTAGAACAGCGGTAGTGGTCACTTCTCCGTCCCTAGCGGAGGAACTAGCACCGTTTGGCCGTGCGGTCGGTCCTCTGACCATTTTGTCTGACTTACTGGTTAAGCTCCTATTTCTTCCTAAACCTCTTCTCTCTTAGGATTGCGTTTAAAATTGGTTCCCAGTTGCTGCTGTTAGTAAAGCTTTCTGGCAGATAGGGCTCGGGAAACCTATCAAACACAATCGGTATTAAGCCACTAACTACTCTTGCCCCTTTTCTTTATTACTCTCTCTTTTCTTGATCAACTATATTATTAATCCAACTTCGAAAAGACTCGCGATCTGTCCCTCTCTCTCTCAATGAGGGAACATAGGGTCGGATATTGTATTCACCAGTGTCAAGGAACTTCACTACAAGGACATACGCCTTCCCAGGTGCATGCTTCTCCTCCAGAGATATGTAGCGCTCTATCTTGAAGGGAAAAGCTCCTCCACTTGTAAAAGGAACTTAAGGCGTCTAGTGCTGCCGTAACTGCCGGACAGTAACCAGACATTGCCTAATTCCTAGCGACCCCCATGATCCTTTATTTCCGATCCGTCTAATCCTATCCAGTGCCTACTAAGTCTTCTAACTTGAATCGTCAATAGAGACACAGCTCCACTTCTTATCTCTTAAGACAGTATTAAGGACTGGCTCCCAGTTCTCACCATTGATGAAGCTATTTTGAATAGGAGGACTTGGGAAACTTTCATACTCAGTAGGCTCCACACTCCAGGTAACTTTCTTACCTTCCTTCTTGAGTTCGTCCGTATATTTGCAGACGTGACTAAGTGCCCACTCATGACACCAGTATACCGCCGCCAAATCTTTCTAGTCACTGGAGTGTATATGCGTACGTCGTGCTCATCAGTCTCTAGGAAGCGAGTTACTAACACATACACCTTCTCCTCTGCTTCAGGTATGGCTAAAACAGTGTATCTCTCAATCTCATAAGGAAACGCCCCTCCTACCGTGAAGGGTTCCAAATCCCAGAGTAATTACGAGATGACCAAAGAATTATTATCCGGTAGCGCCTCTCCTTCAACCTTCTCCCAAAGATGCTTACTTCCTAGAAAACTAGCATGCTCTTCAGCCATAACAAATGCTCTTTCATTGTCAGGCGAGGAAAATTCAGAAGATGCTCCGTCTCGAACTTCGAACTGAGGTTCGAGTTAAGGAACATAGACTCTAGTTCTATGACTAGATCATCCTCCCTTGCCTTGCCAACTGCAGTAATAGCTCCCAGGAGAGGTGTCCAGTCTCTCCAGTCAGTGAAGCTATCTGTAGTCAGAAAAAGAAGAGGCTGTCAGTTTCAGTCACTCTATTTAATTGTCCTCTACTAATGGTCACAGTCACAATTGACATAGAGTTTTCACATTCCAATATCATTGCCTTGGGCTGCCTCTAGAGCCCCTAGCCAGACTGTTTGCAGGACGCTGTCTAGATAAGATGGTCTCATCTCTCGCATGTAGCATCACTCTCCTGCCATCCGAACTCTTGCAATCCAACAGATGCCTACTCTTAGTCTGATCCGTAATTGCTCTAAAAGCAGCTGCTCGCATAAGTTCAAGGTAGTGCTCTACCATGCCAGTCTCGTCGTGCCTACCTAGTCTAGTGTCGCATCCTCTCACGACCCCGATGACAGTCGCTCGTTGCTAATCTAGATAGACCTCGAAGTAGAAGCTCTCTCCGTCATCAGGAGTGTAGACATCTCTTGGCATGGCTCACCACACTCGGTCCCTAATTACCGCGTTGAGGATTGGTCCCCAGTCCTTTCCGTCACAGAAGCTAGCGGGCACGGGCGGACTTGGGAATCTCTCAAACTCTCTAGGTAGGACACTCCAAGTCACTTTCTTCCCTCGTTGTCTCAGCAACAGTCTTTCATCTAGAACATACTCAGCAACAGCTATCCAACATGCCTCGTAATCGATCCCTCTCCTTGTCTCAGCAGCTACGTATGGCCTCACATCATATTCATCCGTATCAAGAAACCGAGCTACAAGGACGTACAAGATCACTGAGTCATGCTCATAAGTCACACACCTCCCAATGACGTACGGGAAGGCACCCCCAGCCGTGATCCTTGTCAGCGCCTCTATCGCTTTCGTTATTGCTGACATCGACTACTTACCAGGTTTGCCTCCTCAGTGTTGCATTGATGATTGGCTGCCAGTTCCTACCATCGCAGAACCCTTTAGGTACTGGCGGGGTAGGAATCTTTTCATAAATCCTAGGCAGTAAGCTCCAACTCGCTTCTATCCCTTGCTGTCTCAACTGATCCCTCTCGACTTTGACACACTCCACTATGACATCCCAAATGGTAAAGAAGTTAGGGTCATGATCAGCCCCTTCTAGGATGTAGGGTCGAATATCATAATCATCAATGTCAAGGAATCTAGAGACAAGCACATGCACAGTCGTCGTACTTTTTACACAAGTAATGCATTTGACAAACATATAAGGGAAGGCACCACCGCAGGTGACACGAGTTAGGGCTTCTAGAACATTATACTCTTCAGTCATCATCTGGTTTCTGACTTATAGACTTGTCAAGTGAATCCCAAACCCTTGCTTGCAGGTTCGAATCACTTCAGATAGACTTCTGCAAGAGGCCCCTCCTCTCGGGGCTCCTCTAGCCGAAAGTCTTTCTGACCTGAGCCAGATCTTGTACAAAATATGCTAGATTGCTGCCTAGTCACATAATATTGTGACCAAGGTCCGCTCCCAGGAACTCAAGAATTTTGAGTCCCCGGCAACGGCGCCATTTTTGTCGCGCCCCCACTGGTTCGAGGGTCTGGTTAGATGCTCTCCCCCGGACCGAGCTCAGTGGGTTGGTGGACCGGCAGGCTGTCACGCAGTATTTTGATAGGTATAGAAATAAAGGTGTATTCAGAGGCAGTCACACTTTGTCATACAGCTGAGTAGTCAGGGTTATCCCTCCTGCCAGCGGCGACACGGCTGAGAGTGAGGCGTTCAGGTTTATCGCCTGCACCTGACCCCGTATAAAGGTTAGACTCAAGGTCACCGGAGTCCCTATCATCCAGGAGTCCTTCAAG
>BFEA01000282.1:325197-354008 GCA_003427395.1 Chara braunii | reverse complement strand
CAATGCCAAGCTCGGGCGCGAATGGGCGCGCACTCCAACAGCAATGCCAAGCTCGGGCGCGCATGGGCGCGCACTCTAACAGCAATGCCAAGCTCGGGCGCGCACTCTAATAGCGATATCTGGTCTGGGCGCGCGCGGGCGCGCACTTAAATGACAATATCTGGTCTGGGCGCGCATGGGCGCGCACTTAAATAACAATATCTGGTCTGGGCGCGCACTGACGCACACTTAAATAACAATATTTGGTTTGGGCGCGCACTGGCGCACACTTAAATAATAATATCTGGTCTGGGCGCGCACTGGCGCACACTTAAATAATCATATTTGGTCTGGGCGCGCACTTAAAAACTAATATCTAAAAATATCTGGTCTGGGCGCGCGCGGGCGCGCACTTAAAAATAATATCGGGTCTGGGCACGTGCGGGCGTGCACTTAAAAATAATATCCCAACCTGTTGGTCAAAAATCAATCTTTGCGGAGGACCATTATACTAGTGCTTGTAAACAGGATAGAGAGATTACTGCGTGCAAAACTTGGCCTTCTCTTAGGGCCAGACCACTATTGTCATCAAATGAGAGTTGGTCAACAGAGTATGTGCATACTAAATACTCAGTTGCAATGGACACCGGTGCTCCGGTTCGAAATCGACGCTCAGTTGATCGATGCTCAGTTGAAAACGGCGCACAGATGAAAATGGTGCGCGGTTGAGAGATGGTTCTCAGATATGATGCACAGTTGAAAATGGTATGCTCACGGCGCGCAGTTGAGAATAACACAAAGTTCAGAAATGGCCCTCAAGTATGGTGCGCATACTGCGCACGGTTGCAAGTTGTGAAATGCTCCTATATGGCCTTCAAGTATGGTGCGCACACAGCGCACAGTTGCAAACTCAGACATGGCAGTCGAGCATGGTGCGCACACTGCGCACAGTGGCAAACTGCGAAATACTCGGATGTGGCCCTCAAGTATGGTGCGCACACTGCGCACAGTTGCAAACTCGGATGTGGCCCTCAAGTATGGTGCGCACACTACGCACAGTGGCAAACTCAGATGTGGCCCTAATGTATGGTGTGCCACTGCGCACAGTTGCGAACTGTGGAATACTCAGATGCGGCCCACATGAATGGTGCGCATGCTGCGCACAGTTACAAACTGCGAAATGCTCAGATGCGGCCCACATGAATGGTGCGCATGCTGCGGACAGTTACAAACTGCGAAATGCTCCTAAAGTATGGCCCTCAAGTATAGTGCTCATTGTGCACTGCCGTAAACTGCAAATGGCCTTCTGACGTGGTGCGCGCTGGCGCACAATTGAAAACTCAAATATGGCTCTCACGTATGGTGCGCACGGTTGCAGATGGCCCTTGCGAATAGCACGATGTTCAGAAATAGCCCTCAATCAAGTACGGTGCGCACGCTGCGCTTAGTCGCGAAATGCTGAGTACGGTGCGCACACTGCGCACGGTTGCGAAATGCTCAGATATGGTCCTCAAGTACGGTGGGCACAGTTGCGAAATGCTCAGATATGGTCCTCAAGTACGGTGCGCACACTACGCACAGTTGCGGAATGCTCAGATATGGTTTTCAAGTACGGTGCGCACACTGTGCATAGTCGCGAAATGCAAAAGTCATATTTAGCCCTCAAGTGTGGTGTGCAGGCTGTGCACAGTTGCAAACTGCGAAAAGCTTCGAATATGGCCTGCACAGACGGTCTCAAAATCGACTTGTTTTCCAGTATGGCTGCGCAGGCAGTCTCAAAATCAATTAGGTATTCCGTGCAATTGCGCTGGCAGTCTCAGAATCGGCTTGTTTTCTAGTGTGGCTGCGCTGGTAGTCTCAAAATCGACTTGGTTCTCAGTGCAATTGCGCTGGCAGACTCAAAATCGACTTGGTTCTCAGTGCAACTGCGCTGGCAGTCTCAAAATCGGCTTGGTACTCAGACTGCACTGGCAATCTCAAAATCGGTTGGGTATTCAGTGTGGCTGCACTGGCAGTCCCGAAATTGGCTGGGTATTCAGTGTGGCTGCACTGGCAGTCCCAAAATCGGCTTGGCATTCAGTGTGACTGCGCTGGCACGGCCCTCATCATACTTAACTCGGAGTTATTAAAGCCGAGTTTTGCCGTCCAATTGCGTAGTGTCGCACTTAAGTCCAAGTGCGCACAGTCGCAGATAACTCAAACAGCGAGAAACAATATACTCAGTTTGAGTGCTTTGTAACCAATCATCATACTCTGTTCGGGTGCCTAGGCACAGTCAAATATTCATATTCGAATGCTCATTTGTACAGCCAATCATCATGCGACATTGATTATGTAACCAAAATAAAGCACTCAAATTCGGAGGCAATACTACATGCTGCGCACAGTCCAAGATCAGCCCGTGGATACAGTGCACGTAGGTGCACGGTACTAAGTCAACCCTCAATTACAGCGCGCGAGCGCACAGTTCATGGCCAATCATCAGGTACAGTGCTCATCGGTGCTCGGCTCAAAGTCAACCCTCAGATACAGTGTGTGAGCACATAGTTCAAGACCAGTCAACGGATACAGCTCAGGCATAGTGCGCACAGATCAGATACGGCATGCACACAACCCATGGAGGGTGAGTGAAAAGGAAATGGAGACGGTTGGAAAGAAGAGGGAGTGAAAGGGAAGAAGGGAAGAGAGAGAAGAAAAAGGATAAGAAAGGGAAAGTGAGGGGCCAGTCTTGCCCCCCCCTTTCCTAATCCCTTCCTTGGCTTGCCTTCTCCTCGACTCTCTTGCCTCCTGATCCGTGCTCCTCTCGTGCTCCCGCTGGCAAGTCGTTGTTCTTTGGCTCGTGCCTCCCGCCCCTTGCCGTTCCGCCAAGGCTGCAGTGCTCCAGCAAGTGAGGGTTCTCTCACACTGCCTGATCTGTGCCACGTGTGCCATGTATGCTGATCTGTGTGTTCTGTCTCTTTGGGTGACGTGGCCTCTCTTTTATAATGGAGAGGCCAAGTGATCGGGGCTGAGTGCTGCAGTGCCATGGTCGGGGCTGTGGTCAAACTTTAGACCGGTCCTGAGCTAAAAATAGCGGCAGTCCCGACCTTGGGATTTGAACGGTCAGTCCCCACCAGACGAACAGTCAGTCCCACGCTAAAAATAGCGTGGGGCTGTGCTAATTTTAGAACGGGACTGGTGCGGGCCCAGTCCCTGGTACATGAACAGTCAGTCTCTCGCTAAAAATAGCGTGGGGCTATGCTAATTTTAGAACGGGACTGGCGCAGGCCCAGTCCCCGGTAGACGAACAGTTAGTCCCACGCTAAAAATAGCGTGGGACTGTGCTAATTTTAGAATGGGACTGGCACAGGCCCAGTCCCCGATAGATGAACAGTCAGTCCTACGGTAAAAATAGCGTGGGACTGTGCTAATTTTAGAATGGGACTGGTGCAGGCCCGACTTTGGGAGACGAATAGTCAGTCCCGTGCTAAAAATAGCACATGACCCTATCTTAATTACTCGGGCCTGGCTGTTCATCTATATGACTTCTTAGGGCTGTTCCTTTTCTGGCCAAGTTATGCGGCCGTGTCGGTCCGGTCCCAACCGGTCAAACTTGAAGATCTCACTAACCCTTGGTCCGTTTTAGGTGCCGTTTGGATTGGACCCCACTAATTGGCCCATTGCGGTCGCGTCGGTCCAGTCCAACAGGGACGATTCGGGTCCGCGCCGTCTTTGCTTCAATTCCGGCCTAGGGGAAATATAATCGATGTGTTAGGGTCCAGCTTGACCATGACCGTGGACATCCTAGGTGCGACTTTGACACAGCGCGGGGGTTGACCGCGGCGAGTCAATTTCCGTTGCTGCGCCGCATCGTCTTCCGACAGCGGTGGGACAAAAGGAGGAGGATCTACAACGGGCCAGGCACCGGGCCCGGACGATGATGGTGCCGCCTGCACTCGTCCGACTAACACAGCCAGACTTTGTTGGATGTCATGTAAGATCTCCATCTGGTGATCTTGCATCTGTACTACACTTAACAAAACCCCGTATGGTCTTCACATCATCCTCCATCTCTGCTGGGTCCATCTTCTCTAACTCACTAATGTCCGCTTGTCTCGGCTGCATCCTGGCTCTTCTTCTAATCATTCTGCCTTAATCTCACCCAAAGCCTGCTGTAGTTGTGCCTCACGATCAGCAGCTCGTTGTATGGCGACCTCCTCGGGAGTCATCACTAATGGCTGGCTTGCCATAACGCCAGTGGACTGACTCTGGGTTTGTGCAACCGTGGACCCTACAGACCCTGAACTGCCGGCCTGGGAACTCTGTTGCGCAGCAGTTGCCATGGCCGCTGAAACAGCGGCTTCGCTTGCGAATGCTCTGCTGGTCTCTGCAGCCCTAGCCCTCCGCTGCTGCTGCTGCCTCTCCCTAAGCTGACGAAACAGATATCTGTCGCCCTCTGGTCCTAAGGCCAAGTGGGCTATCAGGCGTCTAGCCGATCGCAAGATCCAGTTGTCCTCACTAGTGGTGTCCCTATCGCTCATATGCTATAGAACTGCGCACCGTCTGCACTAGGACACACAATGGATGCCTACAACAGCGACATGTACATACCGATATAAATAATCATCGGCTATATCAGAGACTATACATTCAAGTCCAATAGGTAAATTCAGATTCCTACAAATAAAACTACTTTTAGTTTGACTAGTTCTCAAACAGAATGCACAATGAATAGGAAACAGTTCTAATATGCTGTTTGTCAGATGTTAATGGCTGTACATCTAACTAATCAAAGCATAAAAATAGAATCATTTGTGTGGATTGGGACAATATGGAATTTTCCCCGAACTTTTATCCTGAAATCTACCCCTCCCTTAGTTCCTCTTGAATGTCGCTTGACGTCAGCGTCCCTGAGTCATCTAGAGAGAAGTGTGTGTCTAAAGGTGTGCAATCGGCCCACCCCTACGCCCCGAGTCCTGTTGAGCTGGCCAGCTCTAGCACATTGTTTTATCCTCGCATGCAGCGAGCGTTACACCGATTGGCTCATCAAGAGGCTATTTAAAGACCGCCCCCAAGTGTCCTCAAGAGTTATTTAACGTCGCAAACAGGACGACGATCACAACCAATGGTTTCCCCTGTGTCTTGGTTGTGGCCCAATGAATAATACTAGTCTTTACATGTCTCGTGGCCTCTCGGTTCTTTGCCACTCATCTTCGAAAGCCACGTTAGTGAGATTGACATCGTTCTCATTATTAAGTTTCATCTTGTCTTGTGCTTTCCCTGTGCCTGTCATCACAAGGAAAATAGAAGCCCCAATCCAAATTCCCAAGGTGGAGCCCCGTCCAAGTAATAGCATAACCCAAAACCCCATCTCCTCATGATGCCGAAGTTGCCCAAATTTTCATGGATGCACCCCATATCCATATGATGAATCGTGTCGTGTCTCCCTTGAATCTCATGCATTTTTCTCGAGCACGATGGGTTGCCCCAGATAATCATCTCGATACCATTCATCCCCCATACACAAAAAAACTACGGTACAATGCCTCGGCCTCCGTCCAACATTATCCCCCCAAAAAACTATGGTATAGTATCCCGGCCGCATCACTCACCCCATGCAATCCATAAGCATAGTCAGAAACCCATCCCCAGTTTCCTTGTCCTGAGCCTCTTGCAACCACTGTTCCACTGGGTCGCGACTCATGAATCTGACCAGCTGTTGTCCTGGAAATGGTCCTTTTACCCTGGTCTCATCCAAATCTTCCAACTCGAAAGTGTTCACCCCCAATCTTTTGGCGACCCGGTAGGGGCCCTTGAACCTTTTCCCCAGTTGTCCTGACCAAGTACTTTCTAGTGCGGAATTCCTGACTAGGACCATTTCTCCCATCTGTAGTGGTTCTTTTCTGATGTTCCGCAACTGATCCCACCTTGCCTTGTCCGTCATTCTGCTATCCAGAACCCGACTTATGACTTCTTCCATTGCCTCCTCATTTTGAATGATCTACTGACATCTAGTCTCAAGTAACTATTTCGTCGTCGGGCGCGGGTCGTCATCCAGCCTGCCCCAAGTTACCAGGGATCCTACTGGGAAGTCAATTTCCCTCCCATACCACAAGTCGGCTGGAATACATCCGGTGGTCCTCTTTGGGGTCACATTTTCTGCAAACACTGCTTGCTTGAGGTACTTTGGCCAGTTCCCAAGATCGTCCACTGCTAACTTGGCGATTGTGTTCTTCAAAGTTTTGTGCCGTTTTTCCACCGGTGCATTAGCTTCGGGGTGGTATGGCTCAGTTAACTTGATGGGCACCCTGAGTCTCTTGCATGTACCCAGCACGTCTTGATTCACGAATTTTGTCCCATTATCAGCTATAAATCTTCTGATAAATGGGATCCAATCTGCTACTGCCGGTCCAGTTTTCTTCTGAAGGGCTACCGCCTCCACAAACCCACTGGGATTATCTCTAGCGTCAAGTATGTATCTGTATCCTTTCGTGGATACAGGCATGACTACGAGGTCGAGATGAACCAGGTGCCTTGGTCCTAGCACTCGCGTGGGTCTCAGGGGCTCAAAGACTCAAGTAGTACTCCGCTCTTGACAGATCATGCAGCTCGGGCAGTATGTGACAATCATACTCATCATTCCCAGCCAAAAGTAGAGTGGCACTGTTTTGGCCAGGGTTCCTTTTGAGGAGCGATGTCCCCCTGCCAACCCATCATGCATTGCCTGAATTATGTCAACTTGCTTTGATCGTCCACATACGAGCCTTCTAGGCATTAGGCCTTCCTCTTTTCTGAACAGGTGCCCATATCTTAGTACGTATTTATCGGCTTCCTCTCTGGCCTTGAGGCTGACCTCCTGAGCCTCCTTGTTTCCCACTAGTAATAAGCCGATCTCCTTGAAGATGCCATCGTATGATCGGATAAGGAAGAGTTCCTTCGGATCCTGGCGATCCTCTTGTCCCTTCCGCACTTGGTTTACTAAGTAGACAACCAAACTCATAACCGCCTCTCGCCCTCCTTCTACAGCCATCGCCATTAGTTCTTCCTGAGGCCCCATAATGTCACCCCACGAGTCTTTCTCTTCCTTGTGGCCGGTTCTTGTAACTGCCCCTTCCTTGAGTTTTGCCACCACTGCGGGAGACCCTTTCTCTAAAGTCTTAATCAGCAATTCCCCAGACGTGCAAGCGGGTTCTATCATTTCGTTCTCTACCGCAAGGGTCCCTCCCTCGTAGTCGAGGAACGCATCGATAGGTTCCGCGTCCTCTACTCCTTCTGGTGTAATTCATACCCCGCTTAAGCCGTCGGCCCTATTCCTGAGACCGGCTATGTGCTCGATCTTGTAGTCAAACTGCCAAATGAACCCCACCCACCTTCCCACGGTGGGGTCTATAGGCTTGTAATTCTTTAGAGCCCTTGCGACGTTTGTCGGATCTATTCTCAAGATGAACCTCCTCCCAAAGAGGTAGGCTTGGAAGGTCTTAAGGCAGTGGAGAACGGCCAACACTTCTTTCTTGAATTGAGAGTAGCGACTCTCGGTCGAGTTCAGCGTCCTACTCTCGAACCTGATTGGTCGTTCCCTTCCATCTTCCCCTTTTTGGATCAGAACTCCTCCGACGGCTAATGGTCCCCCATCGGTCTCAAGCACAAACGGACGCCCTACCTCATCGTTAAAACATGGGGCGGCAAGGGTGACCTGTTCACATGTCAATATGTCTTTCAAGGTCTGGACGGCGCGCTCTCGTTCCTCCGTCCAATCGAGCGTGCCCTCATCGCGGATCATGGCCCGAACGGGTTCGGCTATCTTTGTGAATCCTTTGATGAAAATCCTCCAAAATCCTACAACCCCTAGAAATGCCCTCACCTCCGCTGTGGTTCGCAGGGGCGTTGGCCATTGAGAGATTTTGTCCGTCTTGGCCGGATCGGGCTTCCTCCCATATGGTATGAATCCCCCCCGGAGGCGGCCATGCGCGGCCTAGGCCGCGACCCCGCGGCCATGAAAAAAAAAAAAAAAAAATTCAAAAAATTCTGAAAAAAAAAATGTTATGCAGAAAAATATACTAAACAACTTTTGCTTGTGGTCATATCCAAAAAACTTCACTGAATTTAAAATAAAAAACACAAGTTTCATGGTTTTTTCTTGGAAAAAAAAAAAACTTTTTGCCTCAGGAAAATTAAATTTTGAATTTTTAAAATTTGAAGACGGAGTCAAAAAATAAAATAAAAAATTGCGCAATTTAGATCTCGAAAAGATCTACAACCCCATATTTTTTGTTATTTTATTTATAGAATTTTTTAAAGTCTGAAAAAATTCCTGAAAGTCGCGGCCGGAGCCGCGGCGGCTGTGATCACGGCTGCCCTCCGAGCTCGACCCGGCGGACGCGTCCGCGGGTGTTTCATAGCCCATATGCCCCGCAGCGAAATCCTAAGATGGTTACTTCCGACATTGCCAGGATGCTCTTGGGGCCATTGGCAGTGATGTTGCATTCCAAGAACCTGCAGAGAAGCTCTTTGATATCCTGCAGGTGGTCCCTCACAAATCTCCGTATCCTTGGCTGAATTACCGTTTCATCCTTGTCCGGTGCGCCTTTGATTGGGTTGTCGTCAATGTACGGTTCGCATTTTGCGGGGAACATATCTCCTGCAACTACGAGCATCCTTCTTTGTGCTTCCGCCACAACATTGGTGAAGCCCATAGGAGTCGCTTGCATTTGTAATTGACCTACCGGGGTATGCATAGCCGTGTAGGGTCTATCCCGACGTCCAGCGGGAGCTGATCGTATCCAGAATAGAGGTCTACCAAAGAGTAAATGCTTCGTCCGACATGAGATTCTGCCAACAGGCGGCAATGATCCCGTTTTCCGGATGGTGACATTATTCAATTTATGCAGATCTTGGATCCATCTAAGCGACTTGTTAGGCTCCGGAACACGAACCATCTATTCGCGCATGGTGACGCGGTGGGTTCTGCCGCAAAGGAGTCCATCTTTGCTCTGAGCAGTTTTGTTACTTCCCCTGCTACTCCAAAGTCGTAGGCCGGCCCCTTGTCATTCCAACATTCGTGCTCGACTGTGTGGATCCTGACCGGAGACATCAATTTCTCGTCCAATCGTCTCTTCTGGTGGTCGTTGAAGGCAAAAGCTAGGTGGAATTCTTGGCATGCTTCCTTGATCAAGCATGTCTCCTGCTCTGTCAGGAATCCCTCCACCCCTAGCTTCATGGTCTCTGCTACCTCGTTTGGTATTCGATGCCCCTCTGTTGCCCTTCTTTCTCTAATCACCCGGAGCACTTCCTCCTCCTTTTCCATGGCTTCTTCCTTTGTTGTTTCTAGCAGGATCGAGACAGGCTTGTCCTTCTTCCCTACTTGCTTGTACTTGCGAATGCTTCCTTCCAAGATCTTTGTCCTAAAAAATGAACAGCCAGAATTGCCCAAGGTGCTTCGGCAATCCGAGGCTGGATACTGATTAATTTCCCGTTTAGGCAGTAGCCTTTTTGGACTTCTCCTTCAAACTTGGCGAGCGCGGTTGGATCCACACCTACTTTATGGTATCTGATAGCCTTGATGAGGTGTAGTAAGTCTGGGACTTCCAGTGTTATCCTGGTTTCCTCCTCTCGGGCATCCTTTGGTCGAGGCAAGCTGGCTCCCAATTCGACCTCCGTATCTTTCTCCACTACCATTACTCCTAGGGCATCGTCCTCCTGCCTCCGCTTTTTCTGTGGCAACCCCATCTTGACCCATTCTTTCTTGTTGAACGCTTCCTTGATCATAATTTCTACCCTTTCCCTCATTCCTTCCATTCGTGCGAAAGCCCCCTTTTTGGCACTCTTCGAACGCAGGTGCATTCCGATCATCTCTACATTCGCACACCAAGGTCTCCCAAGGATTATGTCATGGTCCATTTCGTCCATGACAGTCAACCGTCGGAACGACCAGATGGACTCCCTAACCCCGGCCTTGACTGTGCACGTAGTAACATCCTCGGAGAAGGGAATTTCCCCGCCTGCCCCACAAACGCTTCCCGTTGTCTCTTTGTTTACTGGGCATCCCGTAATCTTTGCAAAGTATTTTCTAATGAGCGTTATTTCAGCCCCTACGTCAACGAGCGCATCGGTGTGGTGGCTTCCAATTTGGACTTTCAGCTTACCCACCGGTAGTCCGTGGAAGCTAAGTTTTGTCCCTGGTGGTGCCCTCAAAACCTCGCCACGTTCACGATCTGGCAGGCTTAGCCGGATGTCTGCGAAGGCCTTCTCTAGCTCATCCAGGTCCCCGGGGATCCTTTGGAAGTTGGCGACTTCTCGGTGCCTCCTCTTCCTTCTCTTCCTCCTGCTGTTCCGGCCCTTCTTCTACCTCTATTCTTCGCCTCGTAAGTAGTTGTCTAAGGCCTTTCAGGAGCCTGGGGCTTGCCTGCAACATGGTTTGGAAAGAGACCGACACCATGGTCCCTAGCAGCTTGCTAAGGGTGTCATCGATCTCGGGCATAGTTAGAATGGGGATCTGATACCGGAATTTCTTTTTTGTCGAGGCAGCTTTGTCTACCGGAGCCTCTTCTCTAGGTTTCCCATAAACTTTCTTTTGCTCTTGTGCCTCAGTTTCTTGTGGCATCCCCGGGCCATCCCCAGCGTCTTCCATGACGGCGTACTGTGTGACCTCCTTTTCTGTTGTTCGCTGCTTGGTGGTCACGTTCACCCTATCTCGCCCGTCATTCTCTAAAATAAAATTGGCCTGCAGCCCGCGTCCTTGCGCCTGTTCCCAGGCGAGCTCCGCCACGGGCTCGGCCTCCACTGTGGCGATGTCGAGGTTGTTAAGTGTGATTACGTCCCCGCGCATCCCACCCGGGGAGTTCCAATTCACTTTCTCTCCTCGGGGGCCTATGATGTCTCCACGTAAGGTCCTGGAGCACCTCTTGTGCATGACATCATGGTTAAGTCTTGGACACGTTCGCACAAAGTGTCCGACCATCGTACAATACTTGCATTGCTCATTTGTCGGATCTCTCCTATTGAACCCCCGGTTAGCTATTCCTGCGGGAGCCACCGCCTCTTGTGGTGGGAGGGGGGGTCGAGCTACTTGGGTTTGCGTCACTTGGGCTTGCATTACCATCAATGCGTTCTCTACCCTTTTGATTTTTCCGTCTACCCCATGGACACGCTCATGCAGGCTTTCTATCCCTCTCTTTACCTTGTCGCGCGTTTTACCGATTTTTTCGTCTACCCCATGACTTCTCCTTCTTTCAGTAATGTCTGTCATGGTGTTGAAGTCGACGTCCCATGTATTCATAAACTTCGTGGTCTGCTGGTAGGCCAATAGGATCTTATCTTTGTCGAACTCGGTGAATTGCCCGAGGAAGTATTTACTCATTATGCGATCGGTTACCCTCGGGATTCGCAATGCTACGAGGGTGAATTCCCTCAGGAAATCATTATATGTTGCAAAGTTTTTTCTTTGTACTGCAGCCAGCTCTATCTCCGTAGCCATTTCTCGGCTGCCAGATATTCCCGCATCATTACGTCTCGCGCCTCCTTCCAGGATCCGCCTCGCGATGGTAGCCATTATGTCCCTACCTAGGTTCAACGACACATGCTGCCCTAAGTGCTCCGTCTTTTCTTCCTCGCTCCACCTTAGTAGTGCTGCGAATTTTTCGTTGTCTATCAAGAATTTCATGATATTAGCCCAGTCGAATATCAGCTTCTTTTTGGCGTCGGTCAGGTATCCCTGATTTTTATTTAGCGTCCGTGTGAGGGAAGACACCATTTTCTTAAGCCCGCCCTCGGTTCCTCCTGTTCCATCGGGGGGTGCCAGAGCCTTGTTCTTCTTTACCGGTTCTCATTCCTTCTCCGAGCTTTGCCGTCCCTTCCGGATCGAACCAGCCTAGCACTCTTTCTCTTAAGCTCCAAAACCCTTCGCATCCCTTTGCGATTATGGGCGACACCGCTGGTCGGCTTGCCCCACTGTCTATGGTCGGCGGGTTGGTAGCCTTCTCCGCCTCCCTCCTTAGGGACTCCGTTCTCTCCTTTCCTTTCTTGGTTGGCGTCTCCCTACGCTCCCCAGTCCTATCCTTCCTCCTTTTTATAGTATCATCTTGGCTCCCCTGCCCTTGGTTTGTTCCTTGGTCTTCATTCAACCCTTCTCTGACGAAGTCCCCCTCGCCTTCGTTCATCATCTCTTCCAGGAGTTTTGCTTTATACTCCGCCGTTCTCCTTTCTATCTCGGCTAGCTTCTTCCGGGTGTCCGTTAGCCTTACCTTCTTTGACAGTGTGCCCTCAGAGGCTCGTGGCGCCGGACTGCCTTTATTCTCGTCTCCCCTAGTTTCCTGAGTTCCTCGTTTGCTCCCTCCGGTTTTCCCGAGCTTTCCTTGGTTGTCACTTCCTTCCTTCCTTCCTTAGTACCTTTTGGATTAGTTGATTCTTGGTCCCTCACAGACCCTTCGTTCTGCTCTACATCCTTGTTTGTGCCCTGACTCCCCTTGCTTCGCAGACTTCCTGCTTCCTCTTCTGTCGCCATCCTTTTCTAATCCTGCACATAGGAAAAAAAATTCCCGAGATGGCCAGTTGTTCACGACTTTCCAGATTTCCAGGCCCTAAGGCTTGCTACAGTCGCCCTACCTTTGCTATTTCAATATTTTCTGTGTTATAGTGGCGGTAGCAGGCCTATCCGTCTTCACTTTGCGGGTGTACCGCTTGCCTTTCCTGCCGGAAAGCCTGTTGTCGGGTTTCGGTGTTTTGTCATCACCGTGCCTCGGTTCTAAGGCGGCGTGTCCATGGCGGGTGGGTCCTTCTTTCGAAGATGACCTTTTTGCCTTCCTAGCCTATGGATACCCCTGGCATCCTTGGTAGTAGTGGCCATCCTAGTCCCTCTCTGGCACCCCCTTAGATGGCGTAGGACTCCAGCCACTACCCCCCCCCCCCGCAGATCGCTATTCTTGCTCTTGTCTCTATCATCCCATAGTTAGCGTTCCCCTTTGCCACCTTCCTCGACACTTTTCTCGTACCGTTTCCTTAGGCCTGTCCTATTCGTCGGGTTCTTTAAACAGGCTAGCCATCCCAGCAAGGTAGTTTTCCCCCATTCCTATTTCTTTGATAATTATTGGTTCATATTCTTCAAAGGCCAAGAGTGGCGCCCCACATATCAGGATCTCGATTAGTTCTAGTAATTCACGGGCCCGATTTCCCCAAAACGGCCCATGTTTTACTGACATATGGTAAAACATTCCTGTCGTCTGTGGCTGGAAATGGTGAATCCAGGTTAGGGTCGAGTTCACCAAGTCCCTTGCCCTCGAGAGGCTGCCGAATACCAAATCTATCATAAAGCGGGGTACTCGGCACCGCAACCCTGCTATTGGGGCTCTAAACTCTCGCCATCCTCCTACTTCCACCCGGGTTCTTAGCCCCACATTCCTTCTTCCCCTAACTTCTCGGTTCCTAGCATGTGCCATCCAATCTCAGGTAAGTACACGGTCCCATTCACCCTCAGGTCGGTGTATAAGTCGTCTCCCGACCCCTTATTGAACCTCATGCCGCTCCATAGGCATTCCACCATTATGAAGGCTTGGTCCCTTCCCAAGGTCACAGCTCTCCATTCCGTGTCAATCTCCGGACCTCCCATCCGTTACTGCTTTCTGTGGGTGGTCGAGAGTGCGTGGGTCGTCGCGATGTTCGGGTGCGTCTCATCGCCATTGCCGGTTGGTGGGTTCCTGCATGGTTCAGACAGAAAGCGAATTCCTCTTATTCCATCCGCTCCTCTGGATATCGCTAGCTATCCTCACGCCTTCTTACCCCATCCTTTCTGTCGCCCTTGCCTTCGTGCTGATCTTTCGGTTATACCCATAGTACTTCAAACAATAGGAACACATCTCCTATATACGAGGGGGTCGCTGCCACCTCGCAGCGAAGTATCGCATCCTCGGCCCCGTTGTCCACCTCGAGCCGGTCTTCCTTAAAAAATTTAAGGATGTCGACGACCTCTTTTGCCCTATCCCGTGGAACGGTCCCATTTAGCCATGAAAAGCCCAGGTTTACTTTGTCTAAGGCTTCCGCCACCGCGAGGATGTGTTCGTATCCTCCAAACCAGTCTGCCACAAAGTGCGACACCGAGGCCTGAACTATCTGGCACGGCAGCCTGAATTCCTCCCAGCCCCCTATTGCAACGCTACCGCTTACCTCATCCCATCCCTCGTTGGCGAATTCGTAACCCATATCATGAGTTCGTCTCTCGGCTTGCCCAGATGCCAACGTTACGTAGAACAGATGCCACCCCCTTCTTGATAAGTAGACCGTCCCGAGGACTTCTATATTTCCCTCAGCTATGTCGGTCCATCCTTCTTCCCCCCTCAATGGGTTCCATACTCGTTTTACCCATAGGAACGATAGTTTTGATGCGATTGCTTCCCCTACCCAGTCACAAGTCGCTCCTCTCCACTCATTTCTTGTTGGTAGGGTCATCTCTACTCCTCCCTCAAACTGCCTTGGCTCCCACCCCCTAAACATCCGGTTGTTTAAGCGTTGTTCCCTAGCCATGCTGGTACCCTGCACAACGCCAACCACCCCCATCATTTCTGCCCCACGGACCCTTCCCTCAAAAGTCCCAGTCTTCGATTGCATCATCTTCGTCTTCATCGGTAAGATCATCCTCTTCCTCGTACCATAGATCTCTCAACCCGTCCACAAACATTTCTCCTATTGCCACATTCCTATAGACTATGTTCCAATGGACGGAACTCGGGACAAACTCGGGACAAACACTTCATCCGTGCTGAGGCAGTTTAGTATCTCAGCCAGTTCCTCTGCCCAATTCCCTTTAAAGGGTCCCATTTCGACTGATAGACGGAAGAAGTCTTGTCGGGCACCCTGGTACAGCCCGAGGTTCGTCATGGACTGGCATATCCGCACCAGCCTACTCCTGGTCCCGAAGACAGCGTCCACCAAGAACGGAGGCACGGTGCACCTCATCGTCCTGAGCGACCGCCTTACGTTCCCTCTATCTCCGAGTTCCACCCGCACATTTATCTTTTCCATTTCCATTTCCACCCGCTGACACGCGGCCCACACTACTTTCCGTTCCGCCTGCCTAAATAATTGGTACGGGACTATTCCCAACGCCAAGTTTACCACCATTGCGTTCTCCCCTTCCTTAGAAAGGTAGATCCAGCCCTGGGCTTCCTTAGTCCCCCGAAATTCCAAATCCGTCAGGCTTGGCGTTAGTCGGGTTAGGCTGACCTCGGTCCACAGCGTTTCTATCCAAAGGAAGACATCCCTGTCGCCCAACATCATGGTTTGATACGCCGGTTCTAGATCCGTCCAGGTTCCTTCTTCTGGCAAAACGACGGATACCCCGTCCCTAATATCTATTGGCATTTCCGGCCCGGTGGAATAGATTGGGGATGACAGCCACCGCGCCATCTTGGTTCCAGCACCCGACCCTGTTTTTCACAGCCAAACACCGCCCCCGGTTCTCGAGTCCGATCATCCTAAATCCTGGATGAGAATATTTCAGACCCCTCATCAAGGTCTAGCCTAGTTTACCTTCCCAACTCTCAAATCCTAACCTCCTTTGGATACCCTTCCCCAAGTCAACCTTTTTCACCCAAGCTCATTTTCTCGGTTCCTTTCAAATTGACCCCTATGTCTTTGTCTCATGATCTTCACTCACTCGTGCGGACTTAGGCTGGGGGTTCCCCAAGTCGGCCCTTTTCACCCAAGCTCATTTTCTCGGTTCCTTTCAAATTGACCCTATCACTTCGTCTCATGATCTTCACTCACTCGTGTGGACTTAGGCAGGGGGTGAGAATAAACTAGAATCATAGCCCCACCCAACAATTCAGATTGCAATCATCTTTACAGAGGGGTATACAAAACACGAAAACTCAGGCAATCTAATATACAAGGCACGGTCATCTCCTCACCGGCCTTTCCCAATGTGGTCTCTCCGCTGGTACTTTCGGTACAGTTTTATCCCATACCTCAAGCGCAACTCAACTGTCGCGAGCGCGGTACCCAGACTCCGGCACAGGGTGTTACCCCTCTCCATTCGCCCAAAATACCCCATCCCGTTTTGCCGCCCTTGCATACCCCGTTGGTACCGGGACTCATCCCTCGCACCTCTTTAGGAGCAAAAGTCAGTCGTTCGGGCATTCACTTCCATTGGTTCGACAAGAATCAACCTTTCCCAAGCTGTACTACAAGAGGCTACTAATCGTCTTCGAGGCTCCCTCCTTGCCTCACACGCAATGGTCCTCCTCCGCCAGCCGACAAGCTAGAGCCCCACCTGAGGAGACGTTTCGCCTGGCAAGGTGCCGAGCCATGCTCGGTCCGCCCGGGAGAGAGTGCTACTAATCAACCGGTGAGATGAACTCCTGTCCGACAGCTCGGTGGTCCGACCTCCGCATATGAGACCCGGCGACACTACGATAGAAACGACGTTTCGCAATCTCGCACCAGCTGGTGGAGACCCATCCTTTCCTTCCAAAAGGCAGGACGCTCAATTCCGCTCGTGCAGATCACAAGTCCCAAGTGGGACACACATAGAACAAGTGCCTTTCCCAAAGGTGCATCTTGCACAACCTACCCAGATCTCACAGTTTTTCTCTCAGGACAGTGTGTGCCACTCCCCCTATTGTCCATACACAGTGGCCGGTTCCTTCTCGTGAGCATCTTCAAAGGTGAGCTAGTTTTCTTTGGAGTCTAGAAAATCCCTTTGTCTTCCTTCGTCTGTCCTTTCATAGGGTAGGATTGTTCCTTCTCGATGACCCTTGTGTTCATGTTGGTTCCTCCAAGCATTTCAAGTGTATAGTGCATGAGCCCACCGGGCTCAGAAGAAGAAGGGAGAAAAGCACCCAGCCGGACGGATCACTCCGCCGCGGGATTTTCATTGGACCCCGGCTGAAGCCGAAGCACCAACCGCCTGCCAGGCAACCGGAGCCCTTTTTTCATACGAAGAGGAAGGGTCGACCTGCGACTTGCCTGAAGCTTCCCCGGGCCAGCGAACACCAGCGCCGAAGGAAGGGGGGCTAGAGCTACTCCACAAAGGAGTGAGCTGATCAAGTTTGCAATCATGCATGTTATACCTCCAGGCCTGGACATGCCATGCGCCCAACCGCCCTCAAATTTGATTCTCTCAAGGGAAAGAGCAAGCACAAATCTGATTTCCTTTTCTTTAGTTGTGTACACGGTCTTGCGTAGGGCGCCCACCTTGGGATCGCAAGGGTCAGTTTAACCCCCTGCCCGTCACCTCCACCATTTTTGTGGGGCCAAACCCCGGTAGACTTTCGAGCCTTGGTCGACCCCACTGCGGGTCCCAGTTGGCTTGGTCCGCCCACGCTCATGCCTAGGGCGCGAGCCATTCGTCCCAGGGTCACCCCCAGCTGGTGCTTTGAGATGGATGGGGGTGGGCCATCAAGCGAGAGAGCTTTGACATGGGGACGTAGCACTGCCCCCACACTGACTGGCAGTCTTGCTGGTCATTTCGCAAACTCTGATTTTTTTTTTTTTGATTCTTGGTTGTGTTCTCAAGCAAGTGCTCCTTCCAATACGCAGGCAGTCCAGGGGTTATTTGAGAGTTCTTTTGTGCGCAGGCAAAGCGTCATCCTTAGGCCGCACACCATTTCCCTAAGCACAGCAATCCTACGACGTCATCGGGGTGCGGCAATGCCGTCTTCCCCCTCGCCTCTTCGCACTCCTCGTGTCTCCTACATTCCATCCATCGTTATTGGAGCAGGCCCCTTAGTCCTTTCGGGGCCTTCACACGCATGCATAGGCTACTTCCCATTCCGATTAACAAAAGTCTCACTCCTTTCTTTTCATTCACACTCCAAGTCTCATCCACAAAGGTCTCTCTCATGGGTCAGTTTTACACTAAGGGCCCTTTAGTCCCTTCCCCCCCTCTCCCCTTTTTCTTTGTCGCCCGGCTTCCCCGGCTTGGCCCCGCTCAAGGCATCCCAAGGCTTACGTACCTGCACAATCCCATACAAAAGCAAAGACCGGTACAATCCCCCTTCGGGGTCAACACATAGCCCTTCCCGCATGCCTAACTTTCCTTTTCTTTGGCTTTTGTTTATTCTCCTTCCTCTGCTCAATCAGTCGATCCTTCTCTCATAGTCATGCAGTCGCGGAAATGGTTGAGTCAACTGACCTTGCTTCAAGCACAGACTTCTTCTAGCCCTTTCCCGGACTCGGCCCCTCTCAATCCTTCAAGTGTCTTTTTTCCTTCCTTCTTGGCGGCGCAAGGGACCGACAACCCTCCCTTTGCCCACTTTCTCCGCCAAGTGAGGAAATTTTTTTTCCACCGTTCGCTTCCCTGGCAATGTAACAATTGAGTGGGAAGGGTTAGTTATATGCCAAGTGGTGGAACGGGGGAGAGGGTAGGACGAAGAGCGAGAAAAGAAGGAAAGGGAGAAAGAGAAGGAGGGAATGAAAAAGAGAGAGGGAGAGAGAAAGAGAGGGAGAGAGAGAGAGAGAGGAGGAAAGAGGGAGAGAAGGAGAGAGAGGGGGGGAGAGAAAGAGAAGGCTCGGTAGAGCGACAAGGGAGAAGGAGAGAGAGAGGAGTTCCTAGTCCTAATCAATTCACCCTTCAGTAGTAGCAGCCAAGCGCTGGTCACTCATCCTACAGCAGTAGCAGCCAAGTGTCGGTCACCCATCCCACAGCAGTAGCAGCCAAGTGTCGACCACCCATCCCACAACAGTAACAGCCAAGTGTCGGTCACCCATCCCACAACAGTAACAGCCAAGCGCTAGTCACCCATCCCACAACAGTAGCAGCAAAGTGTCAGTCACCCATCCCACAGCAGTAACAGCCAAGCGCAGGTCACCCATCCCACAACAGTAGCAGCCAAGTGCGAATCGACCATCACTAGTTACATGGACTTGACAAAACGAGAGTATGATTAGCGCGAGCACGCGCATACGAGTAGCGGAACATCTATGCGAGAATCGGACAACTACCAAATACATGAACTTTTACAAGGTGAGAGTGTAACCGATGGGGACACATGCACATGAATAGTGGAGCAGCCAAGTGCGAACAGGACAATCATCAAGGCATGAACTTGACAAAGTGAGAGTGTAACCGATGGAAACACATGCACATGAGTTGCAGAACAACCAAGTGTGAATCGGAACATTCCCAAAGGCATGAACTAGACAAAGTGAGGGTGGAACTAATGAGAATACATGCACACAAGTAGTAGAACAATCAAGCGTGAATCGGAGCATTATCAAAGGCATGACCTAGACAAAACGAGGGTGGGACTAGCGAGAATACATGCACATGAGTAGTAGAACAACCAAGTGTGAATCGGAACTCTACCAAATGCATGAACTTGACAAAATGAGGGTGTGAGCTGGAAGAACATATACACATGGGTAGTTGAACAGCCAAGTGAGAATCGGAACATTACCAAATGCATGAACTTTTACAAAGTGAGGGTGGAACTAGCGAGAACACATGCATTTGAACAGCAAAGTGTGAATCGGAATATTATCAAATATATGAACTTGACAAAATCAGGGTGTGAGTAGGGAGAACACATGCACATGGGTAGAGTTGAACAGCCAAGTGAGAATCAGAACATTACCAAATGCATGAACTTTGACAGAGTGAGGGTGGAACTAGCGAGAACACATGCACATGAGTAGTTGAACAACCAAGTGTGAATCGGAACATTACCAAATGCATGAACTTTGACAAAGTGAGGGTGTGAGTAGTGAGAACACATGTGCAYGAGTAGTAGAACAACCAAGTGTGAATCGGAACACTACCAAATACATGAACTTGACAAAGTGAGAGTGGAACTAGCGAGAACGCATGCACATGAGTAGTAGAACAACCAAGTGAGAATCGGAACACTACCAAATGCATGAACTTAACAAGGTGAGAGTGAAACTAGCGAGAACACATGCACATGAGTAGTAGAACAACCAAACTCACACTAACACTTTCGAGAATGTATACAGCTGCAATCACGTCCAGAGCTTTGTTTCTTTTTCCTGTTTTGTGAGTTTTCATGGCCGCAACTTTTTTTTTTTTTTTTTTTTTTTTYTTCCCGTGAGAGTACCATAAAGAAATGGAGTGGGAYCCAGGCTCGACAAAACTTGGAGCGCAGTGAAAATCAGGGTCGGCAAAAACAGGCTCGGAGGTACTGGTGGTTTAAGCTCATGAATGCAACCAATAATGCAACGGAACATCATCATGTGAGAGTTGAGTCATGCATATGAGTGAGACTTGCTCAAACACATGCTTGAAGCTCCTGAACGCAACCACGAATGCAACGAAACATGATCATGTGAGAGTTGAGCCATACATGTGAGTGAGACTTACGCAAACAGATGCTTGAGGCTCATAGATGCAACCAAGAATGAAACGGAATGTCATCATGTGAGAAAATTGAGCAAAGTAGGGGAAACGAACCATCAAAACACTAGAACAAGCATGGACAAGAATTGCGATTTGCTCCCAAGTGAAGAGATGGAGAAAGAAAGAGGGAAGAGTGAGTGGAACTCTCTCAAATGCAGGAAATGACAAGGGAGGGGGGAGTGACCCTCCACATGGGAGTGGAGAAATGGCCTAAACAAGAGGTAATCATCATCAAAACATTAGATTAAGCATAGACAAGAGTTGAGATTTGTTCCTAAGTGAAGAAGTGGAGAAAAAGTGAGAAAAGAGTGAGTGAAACTTACTCAAATGCATGAAATCACACGGGGGGAAGTGACGCTTCACATGGGAGTGGAGAAATGGACTAAACAAGAGGTAATCATAATCAAAACATTAGACTAAGCAAACACTAGAGTTGCAATTTTCTCCGAAGTGAAGAAATTGAGAGAAAATGCATGAAATCACAAGGGGGGAAGTGGCGCTTCACATGGGAGATGGGAAATGGACCAAACAAGAGGTAATCATCATCGAAACGCTAGATTAAGCAAACACAAGAGTTGCGATTTGCTCCGAAGTGAAGAAATTGAGAGAAGGAGAAGGAGAGAGAACAGTGAGTGAAACTAACTCAAATGCATGAAATCACAAGGGGGGAAGTGACGCTTCACATGGGAGTGGGGAAATGGACTAAACAAGAGGTAATCATCAAAACACTTAGATTAAGCAAACACAAGAGTTGCGATTTGCTCCTAAGTGAAGAAATGGAGAGAAGGAGAGAGAAGATTGAGTGAAACTCACTCAAATGCATGAAATCACAAGGGGGGAAGTGGCGATTCACATGGGAGTGAAGAATGAGCCCACGGGGAGATCATTACTAGTAAGAAGTCTCCCTACCGTCTACTCTAAACTTAGGAAAGTTCCTATGGAGAGAGAGAGGGGGGGTGAAGAAGGAGAGAGTGGGATATGGATAAGAGATCATTGGGAGAGTAGGAGAAGGAAGGGAAGGGGAGGAACATAAAGAAGAAGAAGACGAAGAAGGAAAAGAAGAGGGAGGAGAAAAGGAAGATAAGGGAGGAAGGAGAGGAAGAAGAAGAAGAAGAGGAAGAGGAAAAAGAAGAAGAAGAGGAAGAAGAAAAAAAAAAAAAAAAAAAAGAAGATGAAGAAGGATCTTCTCCTTTCCACTCACCTCCTTGGTGTTTTGGAGATGGAGCACCAACCTTGATGAAGCTTTTCCCTTCTTTGCACAAGTATCACCTTGGCTATGGCTTTCTCCTTCCTCAAACCCTTCTCTCCTTCCTCTCTCAACCTTACCCAAGCTATGGCAAGCTTCTTCCACTATGGCTATAGAGTCCTCCCCTCTAGGAGGGCTAATGAGACTCTCTCTAACCTCTCCATCTTCCTCACAGTCTGGGGGCTATGGCGGATCACCTCCCTAGGCCAGCCTCACTACCACTAACCTCTAGAGCTCCCTCCCCTAGCTGGCAGGGGTTCCCCTTTCCTCTCTCCAAGTGAGAAAACTGCTCCTTTGAGCTCACTTGGGCAGCATGGGCACTCGTGCAAATGTGAGTGTGGCGGACTGAATCCTCAACTTATGTAGGCTGAAACCAGCAATCTGGCCAGCCCATGGGCCTCCCCATGTGCCTTGAAGTGAACCGAGGTATCCCCAAGGCAAAATTCCACCACTAGGCCCTTTCGGAGGTACCCGAGCCTTATTTTGGCCAAGAACATGCAGTCCGAGTGGTTGGTTCCAACTCAGATTGCCTCTTGGCCTCCTTCAGCCTCTTTTTCATTTTCAAAATGCTGCCCCCTTGGGTCGTAATGCCCAAGGGGCAGCCTCACTTGAGAGAAAAAGGCCTAGGCCTTTTTCTTTATTTTTCCAGCTTTTACCCCGTTTTTGGTAGGTCGAGGTATCTCCCCATGCCTCGGAGCCTTTTCAGCCTTGGATCAGGCTAAGATCCAAGACCAGCAATATTCTGTGCTACCCCCAAGTAGTCCTTGTTTCAAATTTGAGCCCCTAAGCTCACTTTTTCAATTTTTGGTGCATCTGGCCCTTTTTTGGGGCCAAATGCATAGTTTTATCTTTTTCTCTCTTTTGTTTGTTTTCATTTTGGGCTGCCAACTCATTCCAGAGTTGACCGTTTGGGTAGGCCTCATAAAAAACGGCCATATTCCCTCCTCCATGGATCTGAATCTCGGATCCATGGCCCAAAGGAAAACCGATCATTTTCCTTTTGCATTTTTTTTTTATTTTGCCTTTTTAATTCAAATTTTGTGGAGATATTGCCCCAAGGGCCATATCTTTGTATTCCGGATTGCCCTCCTTGAATCTTGGAGGGATGAGATCACAGTAGGGACCTGCCAGTCCCTACTGTGCAAGTCCCAATAGGCCGGCATATTCTCCTCCACTTTTTTTCCCCCCTTTGTCTCGTTCTTCCTCCATTTTCTCTCATTTTTCTTTTCTTTTCTTGTATTTTTGATGTGACAAGTGTCAAGTGGCTGTCGAGCCTTTTTCTAGGCCATAGATCTTCATCTATAGCCGGATTCGGATGAGATCACAGTAAGGACCTGCCAGTCCCTACTGTGCAGGTCCCAATAGGCCGGCATATTCTCCTCCACTTTTCCCCCCCCCTTTGTCCCGTTGTTCCTCCATTTTCTCTCATTTTTCTTTTCTTTTCTTGTATTTCTGATGTGATAAGTGTCAAGTGGCTGTTGAGCCTTTTTCTAGGCCATAGATCTTCATCTATAGCCGGATTCAAGCTTAGCAGTTGACCGTTATATCTCATATCACAATAATGAAGCCCCCACACTCAATGGGGCTTCAGTTTGCCTCCGTTAGTCTCCATTTTGCCCCCCTTGCTCTGTTTTCTTTTTGACAGCCTTTTTTCCATGTTGAGCCCCTTGGGGCTCAAATTTTTCATTCCCAGCTAGCCTGAAATACCCCGGACTGCTGGGCAACCCTCCCATCATCATTATTTTGCTTTCTTTTCTCTCACGACTTTCCCACTTGATCCCACTAGTGCTTGCACTAGTGGTGCTTATATTTTCCACCGTCTAGATCTTGATCTCGACGATGCCGTTTGCTTTGTGCGGCCATCCCTCATGTCGGCGCATGGTTACCTTAGGACAACTCAAGTCCCCGCCACTCTCCCTGTACTAGTTCCATTTTTTTTGTCCCGCTGGTAGTCCCACCGACGCGTGTTCCGTTTTTCAACTATTTTTATTTGGACCCTCTTAGTTCTCGGCAACGTCCCGGATGATGTCCCATTTTTATTTTGGCACCTCCTTGTCCTTGGTGGTTCCAATATCCCTTCCTTAGGTGCCCCATGTATGCAGATTATTCTTGGCCGGGAGATCTCATCTCACGGTTGCCGTTTACCGTTTTTATTTGCCCCATGTCGAAGTCACTCTTTTCTAGCCCTTTGGGTTTGTCATGGCTCATTTTTCCCTTGGCCTAGGCATCCTTATGCAGTCCGTTATTTCTCCGGCTGCAACTGGGCCATTTTCCTCGTCCCATAGCCTCACAACTTGCCCTAAACTGAAAGAAAATGAAGCGCTCAATTTTCAAGTGCATCCGGGCTCAATATTGATCCCGGATGCACCTAAAACATGTGTTTTCCCTTCCCCATGCAGTCCGTTGTAACTCGGACTACAATGGGCGTTAATTTTCTAGCCCCATTGCCCTACAACTCGCCCACAACTGAAGGAAAAAGAAATGATCAACTTTCAAGTGCATCCGGACTCAATTTTGGCTCCGGATGCATCTAAAACATGTGTTTCTCCTCCCCCATGTAATCCATTGTGTTTCGGTTGCATGGGGCCTTGATTTTCCTTGAATTTCTCTGCAAAATCAAAAGAAAATCAAGGTCCTTTGCAACCGCCCATATTCCAGAATGTATCTGGTTACGGATGTATCTCCCCAAGTGGTCGTTTTTTACCGTTAAACCAGCAGTACCTTGCCCAGTGTTGGGAAATTACGTGATACTGGCCAGTACCCGAAGTTTTCGGGGGTCGGACAGAGGGTCGGCAAAAGTCGTATTTTTTTTTTTGTCCGTGCACGAAAGGGAAAGGAAAAAAAACGGGCCTTTGTACTGCAATGATGTCGGGCAGGGATGTCTAGGAGACCGTGCTCACACAGACTCACAGTCTTGCATGCATCTTACAGCAAAGACGGTCACGTTCTCAAACTTGTTGTTTTCTTTTTTTCTTTTGTATTTGTTTGTTATGAGTACCCTGCCAACGAGGAAGGGGGGAATCCGTGATCTGCTCTAGTATTGTTTCCTGAGATGATTGTAACACTGATGTATCCAGCCGTTTTCAAGGCCGAATCCATGTTTTCGTTTTTTTTTTTTTTTTTTTAATTTTCTGGACTATGACAATCTGAATCCGTGATCTGCTCGAGCTGTGTTCCCTCAGAGGATTGTAACCCTGATCACACTGGCACTTACGGGAATGTATCTTGCCATTTTCACGGGCGAATCCATGTTTGTCCGTTTTTTTTTTTTTTTTGAGTTTTTGAAATCTGACAACCTGGACACGGGGCAGAGATGCCCTCATTGAGGGCACACTCACACTTACACTTCCGAGAATGTATACAACTGCAATCAGGCCCGGAGCTTTGTTTTTTTTTCTTGTTTTCTGAGTTTTCACGGCCGCAACTTTTTTTTTTTTTTTTTTTTTTTTGTTCTTCCCGTGAGAGTACCATAAAGAAATGGAGTGGGACCCAGGCTCGGCAAAACTCGGAGCGCAGTGAAAATCAGGGTCGGCAAAAACAGGCTCGGAGGTACTGGTGGTTTAAGGCCTTTTTCTCTTTTCTTTTCTTTTCCCTTTTCTTTTCTCTTCTTTTTCCTCCTTTCTTGGACAGTAGGGGACCTACCTGTCCCTACTTGTGGCAGTCCGTACTATCGGCCAACTCACTCACTCTCTCTCATCCTTTTTGTCTTATTCTCTCACACTTTTTTTTTCTTTCTTTTCTTTTTCTAGCGTGCCAAGTGTTAAGTGGCCGTTGAGGCCCTTTTCTAGGTCCTTCGTCTTAGATTTGGCCCTCCCTATGCCCATGGTGCAGTCCGTTATATCTCGGACTGCAATAAATGGCTCCCTCATGCCCATGGGAGCTTCCTTTTACCTCTATTTCTCTCACACAGTAGCCCTTTTTACTCCGATTTTTTTTGGGAGGCCTATTTTTCACATGGAGTCTCTTTTGACTCCATTTTCTTGAGGGAGGCTGATCCGAGATTTTTCGGATTGCTTCCATGCCTCTCGCTTCATGTTTCTTTACTTTTTTCTTTTCCTTTTCGCCTTCCTGTTTGCTACCACTAGTGCTTGCACTAGCGGTGCTAATATTCTTGGCTGTCAAGATCGAGATCCTGACGGTGCATCTTGTTTTAATTGTTTTCTCCTCATGCCGCTCCGCCGTTTCTCTTGGGACCTTCACATGTCCTCGCCACTTGTCCCGTCGATGGTCCCCGACGCTTTGTCCCGTCGGTGGTCCCCGACACTTGTCCTGTCAGTGGTCCTCGACACTTGTCTCGTTGATGGTCCCCGACACTTCGTCCCGTCGGTGGTCCCCGACGCTTTGTCCCGTCGGTGGTCCCCGACACTTGTCCCAGATACCATTATTCTAACTTATTCTCACGTGGTTCCCGGTGCCCTCCCTCAAGGCGTCTACCGCCCTCTAGTGGCCCTTTTCCCTTGTCTCTTCTTGGGCCTTGCGTGCACCGGTTTCTAAGGCCGCGGAGCCTCCAAATCCGTGGTTTTCGTTATTTGTCGTAGGCGGCCACCATGTTCGGCCCTTATTTTCTAGCGTCCCACGACCACCGGGATCGACCACCTCTCGGCTTCCCTATTTTCTTGTCGTTCGCCGTGCCGCATTTGCAAAGTTAATGGCCCCTTGGCCTTTGCCCTCCTGGCCTCATGCTATGCTCCTATGCGCCCATGTCCTGGCGCTTGCTTGCCGTGGCCGTTTTTTTTTTCCCTGCGGTTTTCAACCCAAGGCATCATTCCTCCTGGCAGTCCCGTCCTCGTCTCCGTACTCTGGATTTCTCTGTCGTGCACAACTTGGCTATGTATCGGCTCTCAAGCACCGAAACGCTATTCGGGACCCACTGGTCCCGACACCGGTCAACAAGGTCCTCCCACCAGTCCCAAGAACAAGTAGGAGCTCGCCACCCACGTCAAATCAACAACCAACAACTCAATGTGAGGGCCCGCCTGAAGGGGGCCTGGTTGGCTGAACAGCAACCAGCAAACTCGATAGAAGGGCCTGCCTGAATGGGCCCGGGTGAACAGCAACCAACAACTTGATATAAAGGCCCGCCCGAATGGGCCCGACCGAACAGCAACCCGCAACTCAATATAAAGGCTCGCCTGAATGGGCCCGACTGAACAGCAACCAACAACTCGATACAGGGGCCCGCTTGAATGGGCTTGGCTGAACAGCAACAATCTCGAAAAATAGGCCCGCCAGAAAGGGTCCGGCTGAACGGCAGCAATCTCAAGATTGGGCCCGCCTGAAAGGGCCCGACTGAACGACAACGAGCAACTCGATATAGGCAATATCGTGGATGTATCTCCGTAGCAAGTGGATCAGAATACGAGGACTGGAACCGCCGGTATCATCACAGGGGAGGACTAATCAGCAAAACATTGCATTCGCAGGGACAAGTCATAAAATATCGCATGTATTGGGGCTGGATTGCGCAAAATTGTCTGCAGAGGGACCGATTCCCAAGTATCACCTGTGCAGGCAAAATATTGTCTGCACAAGGACTAAACAACAATTACCGCCTGCGTAGTTGCTGAACTGCAGACGCTGCCTGTGCAGGAAAATAGCGTCTGCACAGGAGCTGAACTGCAAATACCGTCTGCATAGAGACTAATCAACAAGGAATTAAATCAGCAAGAATGCTAAATCATTCCAACAACGGCTCTCAAGCGTCCATCCAATAAAGCACTTAGCTCCAACTCGATCATACTACCAGGGCGCTCGCTGTAGGGTCATTATCTCAACATGGCGTGCACTCTAGAGTCAAGGCTCGCATTATATCAACAACGACAAGCATGGGCGTGCACCAGATCATCAATGTCGAGCCTGGGCACGCATTAAATCTGCTATACAAAACATGGGCGCACACTAAATCATCAAATGCAAGCTTAGGCGTCCATTCAAATGGCCAATCCGAGCCTGGGCGCGCACTATGCCAGCAACGTTTAAGCTTGGGTGCGCACTAGGCCAGCAAGTTCGAGCCTGGGTGCGCACTAGATCAGCAAGACCAAGTATGGGCGCGCACCAAAACAGCACTGTCGGGCCAGGGCTCGCACTAAATCGGCAGCACCAAGCATGGGTGAGCACTGGAACAACAATGGCTGGTTAGGGCGCGCACTGAATCAGTAGCACTAAGCATGGGTGTGCATTGGGACAACAATGCATAGTTAGGGCGCGCACTAAATCAGCAGCGCTAAGTATGGACGCATATTGGAACAACAATGCTTGGTTAGGGCGCGCACTAAATCAGTAGCGCTAAACATGGGCACGCACTGGAACAGCAAGGCCTGGCCAGGCCGCACACTAAATCAGCAGCGCTAAGCATGGGCGTGCACTTAAAAGGGAATATCGCGAGCATGAGCATGCACTCAAATAGCAATACCGAGCATGGGCGCGTATTCAAATAGCGCTGAATCAGCGACACTTGGCACGGGTGGGCACCCACAGTAATTGTTGCTCGAGTCCGAATAATAATGAAGTGCGCAAAAGCGCATTGAACAATGTCATACAGATCCCAATAATCACGCAAATCCGGACAGTAATGAAGTAGTAATGTCGCAAAAGACCCGAACAATATCAATTGACGCATGAGCAATGACGCACGAGATCTGCAGTGTTCCACGAATGAAGTGTACGTAGGTGCACAGGTTCAAGATCATAAGTGTCCACAAGTAAAGTCCGCGTGGGTGCTCTAGCTCAGCAATGTCCCAAAATGAAGTGTGCACCCGAACACAAAATCCTTCAGATAACCTAACGGTCGCCCACATACTTTACACGTGAAATGCGCGTGGGCGCACAGGCTCAAGATCATAAATGCCCTCAGACTAGGTGTGCGTGGGTGCACTAGCTCAAGATTGGCAATGTTCTCTGATGCAGTGCGCATGGGCGCACAAGCTCGAGTTCAGAAATGCCCTCAGATGAACTGCGCATGGGCGCACAAACTCCTTAATGTCCTTAGCGGAGTAAGCATGCGCGCACAGACTCGGAATTCAGCAATGTCCACAGCGAAGTGCGCATGGGCGCACAGACTCAAAATCGACACGTCCACAGTGGAGTGCGCATGGGCGCACTGACTCAAAATCGACAATGTCCACAGTGGGATGCGCATTGGTGCATAGACTCAAAATCTGCAATGTCCACGATGAGATGCACATGGGTGCACAGACTCAAAATCGACAATGTCCACAGTGGGATGCACTTTGGCGCACAGACTCAAAATCGGCAATGTCCACAGTG
>BFEA01000282.1:297421-312142 GCA_003427395.1 Chara braunii | reverse complement strand
GGGGTGACCTTGTAGACCTAGCCAAGAGGTACATCTCCCCTGCAGTGATTGATTACGAGGCAGTGACTGAACCATCCGAGTTCCCACATCTCAGATGAGGTATCTTCTCTCAACCATATCTCCCCACTCTATGGGAGGAGTTTTGTGCCATGGTTGACTTCCGTATCATGGGACTTGGATGGAAATGTTCGGAACTAGCAGGCTTCAGGTGGCTTTACATTCAGAGGCCTCGACCTCAGAGAGTACGGAGGCATGGCAAGAAGCTCAAACGACAGACAGCAAAGGGATGAGTGAGGACTCTTGATTGCTGCTGGTCATGCTCTCTTCCATATGTACTTTCTGAGTCTATTATGAGTTCTCACTCTTCCCTTGTTCATTTGACTTTGTCATTACTCGAGTAAGTCGGTCTTGTTTCTTGCATTGGTCTTGCTTGATGATTGCTTTTGTGGATGATTCTGTCACAGTTCTCAAAATCGGATTGGCATAGTTGATGCATATATAGCGCTCCATAATTTATGATTATTATTTGCACAATTCTCAGTTGTCCCGAATCAAAATAAAAGATTCCTAAGATCGGGGACCGGCGAAGACCGTAACTGAAGGGTCTCGCTCGAAGCCGGACGCACATACCATAGACACCTAAAGACAGGAAGGGATCTGCATTATTTAATCTGTTTTATTTACTGCAAGAGCATCCAAAATCCTGCGTGACAGCCTGTTGGTTTTCCGGTCGTCCGAAACGGCCCGATTGGAAAACGTGCGACAAAAATGGCGTCGTTGCCGGGGACATGAAAATTTTTTGTGTCTGGAACGAGCCTCGGTCAACAAGCAGCTTTGAGCTTTGATTAGGCCTTGAGAACTGCTGACAATTTCAGAATTTTTCAGATCAATTTTTCCAAACTTTCTAGAGTCGTTATTCTTTTGAAAAGCCCAATTGCTAACTGGGTTCTATCTTCCCTGTGTGAGGTACCGCACTGGACCGGAGAAGGAGATTGATACTATTATTGTAGAGAATCAGGCTTGATCTCAGGTATGCCTCATGAACCTGTGATGTCCTTGAAACATTGAGAAGGGAAAGAAAGAATCAAGAGCTCAGAGACTTCATTAAGAATGCTAACTTTTGATGCATTGAGAGAACTCTCGGAAGTAACACTATCAAAGGAATATTCCCTTATCAGTATGAGCATTGTTGGGTCTACCGTTCTGGCAATTCAGCCATCAACGTAGTGCTGACTCGCTTCTTGGAGGGAGATATTTATGATATCGGTCCTTATGTCAAGAAGGGAGACTGTGACGAAGGTGAAACTTTTAACTGGCTATGAGAAATTGCGATCCAATCTCTTTATGATAAGAAAGCGGACCTAATCAAGCAAAAGAAGAGGGTGGAATGGGGTGTGATGCCAGTAACGTATGAAACTGTTCCGATCCCTCCTATATCTGACAGCTATTGTGATGGGACTAATTGGTTGCCAATTATCAGCATGGTACTGAAATGGGAGAAAAAAACTGGTGGTCATGAGAACTAGAGAGGTTTCAGCAAAGGAAATCGGACAGAGAAGGTTGAAATTTGGCAGAGGTTCTGGCCCAAGTCAAGAGAAGGTTGAGTGTCTCCTAAGGTCACTAAATACTCTAAGTAAGAGAGAGGTGTTCCCATATGAGGTTGTCAGGTATGAGATGGTTGAGAGTGGATGGGAGCAGAAACGATTGTATGTACTGACCTTTTATTTCACGGATCTGGATGTGTATGACGTAAGAATTTATGTCCGAAAAGAAGGAAGTGTTGATGTAGTGTATGGGAGATGCTGGGGATTTGCTGAAGAGGTTGTATTGAAAGAGAAAGAGAGACTTGAGAGAGAAAACAAATGCTTCATTGGATCTACTCGATTTACTGTCTTTGATGGACTCCCAACTCCTCCCTTACCTGATATCAATCCATCGATAGATAATTGGTTTGCTATGATAAATTTTGCATGGAAAGTGAAGAGAGCCCAAAAATAATACTCTCAGTAGCCAGGATATCTACTGTGAGGGGTAAACTCTATGAGGTGACAGCGTATGATAATCCCTTTGTAATCCTGAGGCAGAGACTTATGGGAAAGGACATATTCCTGTAGTTAAGTTCCTGAACTCTGACAGTTTGGATGTGAGGGTTTACTCCTCTATCTGTCTAGAAGAGGAAGTTGACTACTTAGACTATTTAAAAGGGGCGTATGTTAGTCTTGAACGGACAAAAGAATGGTTGGAGAAGCTAAAAAGGAAAGTAACATGGGGAGTGGGAGTAAGAGAATTTAAAAGGCTCCTTGAGTTCTCAATTGCTAAGGGATTTGAAGACATGAGAGATTGGATGCCTCTGATGGAGGCTATTGCTGAGTTTGGTAGAGCAAGGGAGAAAGACTTTACAGTAATGATAAAATCCCTGCTTTTGAGTACCTTTGAGCATAGGTTTGAAATCTCTGATTATGTTGAACCTGAGATCTACCTTTCGGATATTGCCTATGATGTTTAGCGATGCCCAACTTGGTTGAACAGCTAACGATTGGGGTTGTATTGGAAGGGAGGATAGCCAAGATAGAAGAAACTATTTGCATCACTGACAGAAACCTCTCTACCTTGGATGAGCTTGAGTTCTTGCAGCCTTTCTTTGATCGAATGAGAGATTCAGCCCTGAGAATTGTCGCTGATCAGACTGAGATAAGTTATTTATTAAAGGTGGTAAAAGTGGGAACTGCTGAGAGAATATCATACCACACTTCTTGGGAACGAGTCTCTCTTGCTAGAAGGATCAACATCGGATTGTAAGCGATGCAATTTTATTATGAAGTTATAGATTTGACTCGATATTTCATGATTCGGGGTACTGTAAAAGGGTATAATAAAAGATTGAGTAGGGATGATGAAAGAGAATTGATTGAAGATTACATTGGAAGGCTGAGAAGGATTGCGTTGCCTTTGATTACTACCCAGTCTATTATTGCTTATACTCTTTATGTACAAATTTCTCAAGGGGTAGAGCAAACGAGAGAAGAAAGGAACGAGCCTGTATCCCTTGCGAAAAGAGTGAGAGATTAAAGAATAAGGGAAGAGAGGACTAAAGTGGCAAAAAGAGAGAAAAAAGTATCTGGGAAAGTTTATGGTCAAGATGGCTGGTGGTTCGAGACCTAGCTCATTTGCGGGGACCAATGAAGAGACCTTGGTTGGGGTTATACGGGAATTGGTCGAGAGAGTCGAAACAATCAAAGGAGGATGAGATATCGCAAGGGCAAAGAGGCGAGATGAGAGAATTCCCTGTTTCAGAGGACCTCAAGTAAACGATTTCCTGGATGAGTTTGAATTATTTGGGCACAGTTATGGTTGGACAGATAAGCAACGACTTAAGCACCTTCTATCTTACTGTGACACTGACTCGAGATTGGCTGTTCAGGAGTTGATGGATGGAGCCACTACATGGGAAGAGGTCAAAGAGAGAATGAAAAAGGAATTTGAGAAAGACTCTGTTCCAACTGCAACCAAGGATTTACTCAACATCAGAAGGGCTACGTATGACACTTTCAATGTTTTTCTTCAGACCTTCATCCGAACAGCAAGAAGAATCCCATATTTGGACGAAGCTCAGAGATGCCATATATTTTTGACGAATTTACTGACACTGAAAGGCAGGCAGTCCTCAATCAGGCTCAGCACTATCCTCTGAGATGGGATGAAATGGTTGCAATTGTTAGAACTCTACCTACAGTTTCTCATAAAAAATGGTCAGTGAATCAGATCAGTACACTGGCCAAGGACTGGGAGACTGAGAATGGTATGAACAGAGGGAATAATTTGAGTGCTGAAAATATTATTCAAAGAGTGATGGTTAACTATATGTCTGCAATGCCTGCAAATCATGCTGTGGATGACAGAGGAAAGAAGAAAGTTGAAAGTGAAGAGGATGATGATGATGATGATGATGACGAGGGCTATGGTAAGAAGGGAGACTCCTCTAGATCCAGAAAGAATGGAGGGAATGATGATAGAGGAAACAGAGAAAGAAGGAAGTACGATGACCGTCCTCAGAAGAGTTTTATCTGCTACTAGTGTGGTGAAGGGGGTCACACTACCTCCTATTGCAGGCCTCTTGAGGAGGACGTAAGGAGCGGGGTGGCAAAGAAGGATGATATGGGTCATGTCTGTGATAGCTCATAGAACAAGTTGGATCCCAGGCATCCAGGAGGTATGAGACTTCTTGCTCTTAAACATGATGAAAAAATGAAGAAGAAGAAGAGAAAGGCTAATGTGAATGTTCATTTTCTTATTGATGAGTTACCTAATGAACCTGTGCAAGAAACAAGTGACCCTCATACCACGATCGAGCTGTCTCTACAGTCTTTAACATTGACAGAGGATGCGTCTGACGAGGCTTCAACAAGTGAGCCTCCACTGGAAGAGAATTTTACTTTCCAGAGCCCTTCTAAACTAATGGAATCTCCTTCTAATGAAACGGCTCGCTTCCTGGCCAACATGATGTCATTTGAGGGTGATCTACCTCCGGAACTCGTCATGGAACCCAGCGTCGTGCTTGATGAAGTGAGAAACCTTCAAGCACGCTTGACGCCTCAAATGATAGAGGAAAAAAAAAGAAGGAAGGTTGAGGAATCTCTGATTAATATTCTTGATGATCCAGAACCAGAACTTCCACATAGAAAAAATGAACAAGGAAGGAAGAGGAAATTTATTCTCAAGAGTGATTTGGAAGATGAGACAGTGATTTCTGATGTAATTACTAAGATGTTGGAAGAGACAGAAGTGACTCTGTCCTTCAAGGAAGCAATGACTCTAGCACCCAAACTGAGAGAAGAACTGAAGAAGCTGATTGAGAAGAAGAAATTATAAGTTAATTACTTGGGATCGGTTTTTCCCAGCCAAGTGAACAGGTCACTGCCAGGTTGCAAGATGAGGTTCGCAACCATGGGATGTGGACACCTGATTATTCGTATCAATTAAGTGAAGATCCTAGCCTTAGTGGACTCTGGGGTAGAGATGATACTTCTTTCTCGAAGAATAATGGAAGCTTGTGATTTATCTATTGATAGGCCTGCACAAAATATACTGAGTAATATTGCAGGAGAACTTTTTGTGGTCGGATTTATTGACAATTTGCCTATTAGAGTTGGGACCATGTCAATTGAGTTACTGGGTTTTGTAGTGTCGGAACTAGACCATGACTGTATCTTGGGCACTCCATTCTTTCATAGAATGGAGGCAGTCCAATTTTTCGGTCATGAGGGGTTATCCTGGATCGGTCTACAAGATCTTGAGACTGCTCAGGAACAGACTTTTATGGTCTGCACTAAGAATGATTTCAAGCATCGATTGTCTGTTAATTAAATCAGAAAGGAAGAGGCTGCTGAAAAGATTAGGAGACTAAGAGAAGAAGGCAAACAAGAGGTAAAAACCCTTGGTAATCTCAAAGATGAAGATGGATAAATTGAGGCATTCAAGAAAGTTGTAGAGACTGCTAAGGGAGGAAAGATGGAATTAAAATTTGCATCGACTCACCCTTTTTTAGGAAATAGTCACTGGGTCAAAGAGAAAATACAAGCCCAAGGGGGTGAAGAAAAACCCGGTGACAGTACTAATAGAAAAGGATTATGATGAAGCATTGAAAAAAAAGAGGAAAATTATTAAAGCATTGAGAGAGTCTGCAAGATTGGGGAATAGAGTCACGAAAGAGAGATTTGACACAATGAAGATAGACTCGGATCAGTTTATCCTGCCTAAAGAGAAAAAATTCAAAAAATATATCTTCAAGATGTGTCAGTAGTTCTTTGGTGCATTCTCCTTTTATGATGAAGAGAGAGGGCGGTTGGACGTGGATGTGATCAAGATGGCCAAAATTTGGACAGTTGATTATGTTCCATGGAACGATAGGTCGACCAAGTACGCCCTGAAAGAAGAGGCAGAGGTTGTAAAATATCTTGATAAGAAGATTGCTTCTAACGTTGCTAAACCTGCTGCTGGACCGTATGCTAACCACTGGTTTTGCTTTTGGAAACCAGGGGGTGGATTGAGATGGATACAGAATCTTCAGAAGATCAACTCTGTGACGGTACGTGATGCAGGTAGTTTTCCTAATGCTGATCTCCTCTCTGAATCTTTTGCTGGTCGATGCATTTATTCTTTATTTGATTTATACTCTGGCTATGATCAGTTTCCCATTGATCCTACTAGCCGGCCAATGACTGTCATGCACACGCCAAGAGGGCTCATTCAGATGTGCGTGGTACCTCATGGTTGGACTATGGTGTGGCAGTGGTTCAAAGGGATGTGATCCAAGTCATGCAAGATATTTTTCCTGAAATAACCAGCCCCTATATTGATGACAATCCCGTGAAAGGACCCCTGGTAAGGGGTAAAACTTTGGTTGCAGGAGGAGTCAGGAAGTTTGTCTGGGAATACGCTGAAGGAGTGAAGATGGTCCTATAGAGACTTCAGAAGTATAACCTTACTGTCAGTGGACCAAAGTCCCTTCTCTTTCATCCAGAAGTTAATCATCTTGGGCTTCAGATGTTTCTCCAAGGGTAGGAATCCTGACCCCTAAAAGATAGACAAGATCTTGAACTGGCCTCTGCCACTCAAAAGAGTGACAAATGTGAGAAGCTTCTTGAGTGTCTGTGGATTCTGGAGGATTTTTATTCCTCATTTTGCTACCCAGCCTCTGAGGGAGATGGTGAGGCAAGGGGTAAATTTAGCATGGAATGATAAAAGACAAGCCGCTGCAGAAACTCTACATGAGAAATTAAAAGATGAAGGTGTAGTGCTGGGAGTGCCTTTTTATGATGATGAGGAAGGGAGACCGTTCATCATTGAGGCTGATGGAGGACCAGTTGCTCTGGGTGGTGTGCTCATCCAGAAAGATGAAAATGGGAAAGAGAGGCCTCTGAGATTTGAGAGCAGGACTTATACCCTATTAAGAAAAGAGTTGTTGGCGATCATCCATAGCCTTAGGTGCTTCAGGCATTATGTATTAGGGAGGAGATTCATCCTGAGGACTGATGCATCTGCTGTGATCGGTGCCATTAAGAAGCACCAGCAAGTAGATCCAACAGTCAGCAGGTGGATTGCCTTCATCTGGACTTTTGAATTTAAGTTGGAAAAAATTCCTACTGAGAAGAACAAAGCAGATGGCCTGAGTCGGATTGAATGGAGAAAAGATGAAGAAGAGGATGTAAATGGAACGATTGAAGAATCTGCCTATGTTGATAATTTTCTGAATGAAAAGGACGATGAAGACTATGAAGTACCACGCTCCTATAAGTGGAGTTTGTAGACTGAAGAGAGGGACAACTGGGGAGAGATCCCTAATGCTTATGTTTATGAGTCGATTCTTGGGGGAAAAAAAGAGGATGAACCAAATGATTGCTATGCTAAAGTTAACGTAATAGCAGTGGCTGCTCATGAAATCGGGGAAAACTCGGGTTCAAAGGAGGAAGAAAAAGGTGAAAAGAAAAAGAAAGAGATATTTTTCACTTCTGAGGAATATGATGGAAGTTATCAAGAGATTGGTAAGAAGATGGAAGAGGAACAACTAAAGGAATATTGTTGTAAAAATTCAAGGAAGAAATTCATATTAAAAAGAGGACATCTCTTTGTGGATGGTAAGGGAGGACTACCTCCACTAAGGGTGGTCTGTGGTAAAGAGCGACAGTTAGAGATAATTGTTGCTCTACATGAGGGGGTTGCAGGTGTCAAGCTCTACTTCTGGCCTGACATGAGAGACATGATTTTAAAATTTTGTTAATTATGTGTGTTATTTCAGAAGAGGTCTACCACAAGAATGATTGAACCTTTATTCCCCATTATTTTGGTAGAACCAGGAAGTCAAGTTCATTTAGATCTCATTACCATGCCATTAGGCAAGGGCGGGATGAGATACATACTGAACATGAGAGAGAATTTCTCGAGATATGTTGAGGCTCTGAAAAGGAAGACAGCCGAACAAGTGGTTGACTGGATAGAGGAAGTCTATCTCAGGTATCTTTTCATCAAAGAGTTTGTCTCAGTCAAAGGATCAGAGTTCAGAAACGAGATTGTATGAAGAACCACTCTTAGATTGGGGGTCAGAATTCAATATGTGACTACTTACCATCCACAAGCGAATGCACCTGTTGAAAGAGGTCACAATGAAAAATTCATTGGCTAAGTGGTGTGAAGAAAATCTCGGTAACTGGCCAAAGGTATTAAGAGCTGCTGGATATGCTGAAAATATAATAGTCAAGAGAACTACTAGCTATGCTCCTCTGTGGTATGGCCGATATGCTGAAAATATAACAGTCAAGAGAACTACTAGCTATGCTCCTCTGTGGTATGGCCGATATGCTACCTTGCCTATTGAGAACATCACCACTGCTGGATGCGGCAGAGCTCCTCCGGATCAGAATGAGAAAAATATAAGAAGTTGATCAAGCAGTGGTGGATGCGGCAGAGAGAATGACATCCAACAGATTATCAGATCAAGAGAGATGGAACAAGAAGAAATACATAAGAAAAAAGAAATTGAAAGTTGGTGATGTTGTCCTTCTGTTCGATAGTTCTCTTGAGACTCAGTGGACTAAACGGTTGGAGCCCTGATGGCTTGGTCCTTACAGAATCACAGGAGAAGCATAAGGCAAAGTTTATGAGATTTCAGAGATGGATGGATCCAGGGTTCATGATATGGTATCAGGGTCAAGACTTCATAAGTTTATCTTCAGAGACCCGGATCTGATCCCTACAGTGATCTCAAAGAGAGGAAAGAAAGGTCAGTCATCCAAGTGAGAGAACAGTTACAGAGAACTGAGATAAAAGTACAGTAAGACAATGAGACAATAAGACTGAATTTTCAGCAGACTATCGTTTTTGCATGATCAATTTAACATTTCAATTTTTAAGCATGTCAGTTCATTTTCTGTTTCAGCAAGCTACAACGCTGATGAGACTATATTTTTCTATATCTTTGAGGGAGTACTACAGTCGATCCATGAGTGTCAAGTCCCTGAGAGTGGGGAAATAACTGTGAGATACAGTTTTTCGTGAACATAGATGGCAAGATCAGAGAACTCGTGGATGTGGCACATCAAGAGATGTAATCAGTAATACTCTTATGATAAAGAGAAAAGCATGATGGGCATAAAGAAGTTCAGTTCTGTCTGATTGAGAGTTGTCAGCAGAAGGACTTCGTGTCTTTGACTAAGTTGCCCATCCAAGAAATTCAGACGAGGATAGGCATAAAGAAGTTTTGCTTTACTTGACTGAGAGTTGTCAGTAGAGGGACTTCGTGTTTCTTAACTAAGTTGCCTGTCTACACTCGGATGAGGGAAGGGACCTCTCGGGGATCAGCATTTCAGTACTTCCTTGGGACTGACGGGACGTCTCTTGGAAAAGGAAATTCCCAGCTGAGGGAAGGGACCTCTCTGGGGCCAGCACTAAGCATCCTCCTTGAGATTGAAGGGAGGTCTCTTGCAAGGGTTTGGTGCTGGTTATCATGTTGTTGTTCAGTGCCTCTTGAGACTGAAGGGACGTCTCTTGAGAAATGTTTGTCTTGTTACCTGGGGCATGGACAGTCTGCTTGTGGGTTATGATATGCTTGTTTGGTTGTTTGCACCTGAATTTTTCTTCTCTAACCTAAAGATGCGTCGATTGTCGGGGCCAGCCAGAGCCTTACCGCAGTAAGTTGCAATCTGGTGGGGTTAGCAGATCCCCGACGCAAGTGTCGAATTCCGTAGACGACTGAGGCTAAGACTCGGGGGGTCTGGCCTGTGAGGTTGAAAGGGGTCAGCTGGAACCCTACCGCAGTGAGAGGATGCAATCCAGTAAGGTTCGCCAGAGCCTTGAATCGCAGTTAGACCGGGTCCTACGTTCAAAAGTCTGGGCGGGGCAGCCAGCACCCTTGGCGAAGAACTGGCGGGTCGGGTTCGGGACAGTTTGACTGACGGGACATCTACTGTCATAGGGTGACCAAACCCGCTACAGTCTGTGTGTCCTGGCGAGAGTGCCAAAGGGTTGTCATATTCGAGTAGTAGGTATGCTAGTCCTGACCTGGAGGCAGGTCAAAGGGGCTGTCAAGACAAATGGTCTAACTAGTCCTGGCCTGAGGCGGGCCAAATGAGGTATGTCAGACTAACGGAACGTCTGTCATTCCTGGCCAGTGGTGGGCCAAAACCAAGGCAATCAATAACTCTTGAATGTGAAGAATTGTCTTGCTGTGTTTATTGTTTTATTATTTTTATTATTTTATTATTTTATTTTATTTTGGGTTTTATTTTATTTACTTATTGCTTGGCTGATAATTGTCGGGGAGCCTGCTTGTTGGGCATAGTTTGTTGTCTGTGGGACTCGCTGTTTTGCAGGTATGCAGAGAAGCATTTGAAGATCCCCAGACCAGAGAAAGAAGGGGGGTTTGGTATCCCTTCCTCTTGTTTGAGAAGTTGAGGAGAGGCCTCACTCAGACCAGAGAAAGAAAATCGGGTTTGGTATCCCCTGAGTCACTTGAGAAATTTAGAAGGTATCTCACTCAAGCCAGAGAGCACAAAAAGGGTTTGGTATGCCCTATTCCCAACATGGCAGACTGGACAAGTGTCCCAAGCATTGGTATCAGACTGACAACGTTTTCGAATTTACAGCTAAGGTAAAGGTTAAGGTAACCTTTCTCTGCCATAAAATTCAGATTGAGAACCGACTTCAGAATAACAAGAGGTCAGAACCATCAACAAAACGAGAAAGTGGAAACATAATCCTTCTTAAATTTGATTGGTGGCCGACAAGCGGTGGTTCACGAGGAACCTGCATCCCTGGCCTCAAGGTATTCAAATTCTTAAGCCAGGGACACTATGAAGTGATGCATGAATTGAAAGTTTTGAAGAGGAAAGCATATTCAGAAAGCTGAAAAGAAATCGCGCTTATACAGGACGTAGAGGATTATCATGAGTTCAACCTGGAGCAAGGAAAGGAGGAAGAAGATACAGAAAAGGGTACAGCCATTGGAATGAGGGATAGAGGGAGCAGCGCAATGAACAGAGGGGACAGTAGGAGTGATGGGGGCTCTGGGAGTGGAGGGGGGAGAGGAGGTGCTAGGCGCGCCGTAGCGCGCCTCAAATTTCTTATGAAAATACTCCATCCTGTCTGGGGATGGAGTTCTCTCATACCACGCAGCAAGTGAGTGGCGAGGATAGGGTCTCGAGTGAGCACCATAGCCTCGTGGCTCATCCTCCTCCTCCTCAGAACTATAGTTGCGCCGCGTACGGGCCGACGGTTCCTCCCGAGCCTTAACCCCTCTTCCTCCTCTTCCTCTCCCGTGCCCCTTGCGTGCTTCAGGCATGGTGGAAAAACGAGATGGTGGAAATGAAAGAAACAAGAGGACGCTATACCGAGGAGCACTGCGATGAGGGGATTGCGGACCGTAGAAGAGGGGAAAAAGAGAATGATCGTACGGATCACGCTAGTTGCCGTGAGTCGCAAGGGAGAGAAGCGAACGTTGTGAGAATGTGAGAAGTCGACTAGCACAGAAGCTGTGATACTAACTATACCATGAACTTCAATGAAGAAAGGTGTGAGTGCTTTACTGGAGCAGGCCATTTTATACCTGTTGCACAAGTGCTTAGACCCAGCGGGGACGCTGGTGGGGGTTTGGTATTATGTCGGAGGGCGCGGTGTCCCGACCCTCCTCTGCGTACCAAGTGCCTGCTTGGTGTCGGTCTCTGTTCCGACGTTACGACCTGTAGGCAGGCCCTCAAAACTTCTATGACCCCTAGTACCCGGGTTGTGCCCGATGCGGACTGGTCCTGTTGGTGCCTGCCTCAACAAAAGGGTGGGGTACGCCACACGACTTTCCTTTCGTCCACGCAGGTTTGGCGCCTTGCTGTACAGCAGAGCACTACCGGCCTGTGGCCGTGGTAGCCGTCGGGTTCGCCCTGGGACTTGAAGGTAGAGGGACGGGCGCTGCCTTTTCTATTGCGCGTCAAGTGCCCCTCTACCGGGTTATGGGTTAGGTGCATGAAAACAGATCGCTGTCAGGAAAGGAAAAGGTCGGGCGAAAAGAACGAAAAGGAAGTAAAGTTGTAAAAAAAAAACGAAAAGAAAGTTGAGTGTCTGATCAGCACGCGGATTAGGGCCCTTGCTCTAATTCGGAATGATCCAGCAACAGTTGGTCATTTTATCGTTGAGTTTTCCTTTCCTCTACTATCATTATTTAATTTTCCTTTGCGCGCTATTGTCAGACTCGGTTTATCTTTTGGCCTGTCATTTCGCAGGAAGGCCAACGGTTTGAATTCCGGGCTTGACTGTGATTTGCGGCCTACGCGGGACGCCCCCTCGCATATTACCTGTGCCAAGCTTGTTCGGTTGAGTTCCGCGCTGTAGGACCCCAAAAGAGGGGCGACCCGCGGTCGCATTGGTAGGGAGCCTATCACCCCCTGTGGAGGGTCATAAGGCCCCTCCTTGCCATGGGACACGAAGGTAGAGGGACGGGCGCTGCCTTTTTTATTGCGCGTCAAGTGCCCCTCTACCGGGTTATGGGTTAGGTGCATGAAAACATGTCGTTGTTAGGAAAGGAAAAGTTTGGGCGAAAAGAACGAAAAGGAAGTTGTAAAAAAAAAACGAAAAGAAAGTTGAGCGTCTTATCAGCACGCGGATCAGGGCCCTTGTTCTAATTCGGAATAATCCAGCAACAGTTGGTCATTTTATCGTTGAGTTTTCCTTTCCTCTACTATCATTATTATTATCATTATTTAATTTTCCTTTGCGCGCTATTATCAGACTCGGTTTATCTTTTGGCCTGTCGCAGGAAGGCCAACGGTTTGAATTTCGGGCTTGACTGTGATTTGCGGCCTACGCGGGCCGACCCCTCGCATATTGCCTGTGCCAAGCTTGTTCGGTTGAGCTCCGCGCTGTAGGACCCCAAAAGAGGGGCGACCCGCGGCCGCATTGGTAGGGAGCCTATCACCCCCCGTGGAGGGTCATAAGCCCCCTCCTTGCCATCGGACACGGGTACCCGTCAGGGATAGGCCAGCAAGCGCGTTTTGAGGGAAGGGAAAAGCTTATCGGTATCCCGTTATGGAATTTTTGTTTTTGGACCGTGGTCACATCTCGATGATTAGCGACTGACAGTAGCGTAATAAGTTCGGCTCGTACTTCGATTGTTGAGTTTTAGTCTCTGATTTATTTAGTTTTATTTTACTTTATATTTTGGAGCATTATTAAAATTATTAATGTGAGAAAATTTGGAGAAAGCCAAAGTTGAACTCTTCGTTTAGAACGAGGGGTCATAGCGAGTGGTGAGCCTATAAAGGGAAGAGGCGAATGAGTCCTTGGCGGTGGGCAGGTAGCAGCGCACAGGCCACTTTTACTGTGCTGACAACAACCTGAGATCGGCGGGCAGTCTGGGCCTGTGTGCACGTGTGCTGAGTACCGAGCTGTGTCTATTTGGCAATCGGCTATGGCACGTAGCAATGGCCTGCATGGCTATCGGCCGGATTACTGGAAGTATACTACTCGCTGGTCTCCTATGTCTGGTGAAGGTCCCAGGATCACTACGATCCTTAGTTACAGCGGGAGGGATGAGGCGAGTCTAAAGGTTACCGTAGAGGGAGCGAGAGACGAGGAAATGAAGAGGGACCAGGGACTACAATTTGCGGTCATGGAATCTAAAAAACGGGTGAAGAGGAGGATGAAGAGGGATGGGTTCACAGCCGAGGTTCGGGTGACCATTACTTACCGCGAGGCTGAAACCTCGACAGACACGGTGGAACGCGAGCAGCGGCACCTGGACCTTGACTCAAAGGCGGAGAGTGAGGCCAGTGATCGGGAGACCTGTCTCCAGTCCTGGAACAGGCCGGACCAGGTTCGTAGGAACCACCCTCTGGCACGAGATGTGGAGGGTGGACCCGAAGCCAGTTTGCGACAACAGATGCCCAGAGGCTGCGGGACAAGGGAAAAGAAGAGGAGGGGAAAAAGACACGCGTGGAGGGAAGAGGCTCTCCAAGGCTAATGAGAGAGCAAAGCAGCTCATGAGTAACAGAGAGCGGGGTTGAAAAAAGGGGGAGTACTCGGAGGTTCACACGTGTGAGCAAGTCGGGGAGTAAGAGGTAAGGTGGGTACACGTGCGCAAGCCAGAGCGGCACGTTGCGAGGAAAAGTGGGCGCAAGAAAGTGCCAGGGGGCCAGCCCACAATAGGAGAGACTGACATGTGTCCGCGAGCAAGGGGCAACGCGGTGAGGCAGTTGCAACGATCGTGCCCGAGACCGGGGGGGGGCAAGACTGAGAGGGTCGTCAAAGGCAAACAGAGAGAGGGACAGAGGGAGAGGACGCGCGAAAGAGAGGTCGGCTTGTGTGCATACATGAGGAGGTGTCGAGAGATTTAGATCTCCTAGCGACGCCAACCTTGCCGAGCCAAGATTGCCATCTCTGCAAATGCGGGAGAGCAGTGTAAACGTGAGGGGCAAAATGTAGATGAGTGGCCTCTGACTTCAGTTTGGGAGGGAAGGCTCATTCATGAGCTTGAGTTCGTTCACTATTTCGAGTGTTTTCGGTAGACTAATTAGTATGAATAAGTTGTGTAAGAGAGGAGTGAGGCGCGCGAGCCTGTACCGCGAGGTCAACTTGTCTGGCCATAACRGCCGGCGGAAACCAGAGACAGTGGCCCTGTGTGAAACTCGGCTGGCTCGGTTGCACACCCTGTGAGTGGAGGGGGAGATGAGAATTGTAGACTTG
>BFEA01000282.1:265395-276680 GCA_003427395.1 Chara braunii | reverse complement strand
CACCCCGGGCTCACCAGGGGTGGGTTTAGCCCCGGGGGGGGCCCGAGGTGGGGCCACTGCATTTTTGCAGTTCGGCCCAGGGGGTGCAGGCTGCCGCTGCGCACCCCCCTGTATTTTTTTATTTTATTTTTAGAGAGAGAGAGAGAGAGAGAGAGAGAGACATATGTGTAGTAAGTGGAGTACGAAGTGTAGATGGACATTTGCAAATGTTTCTGAAATCAATTGTCAATAATGGAGGATGGATATATTCCCACTGACGCTTTTGTAAAGTTCTGTTCATGAGGAAAGCTGACCATTTTTCAGCCTTCTTAAAGATCAGCATGGGAAAGAACAAACAATGGGCAAGCCTATTGTGCCTATATGATTTTGCATCCCTTATCACTTAGCCCCAACCCCAGTGACCATGAGCATTTTCAGATATTACTCATGGCATGATTTTTCACCCATTAGCGTCTTCTGTTCTTTCATCTTTTGTCTTCTCCTCTTCATCTACCTGTGGACTTGCCTGCCTTGAGGAAAGGTAGGTGGGGTCTTCTGTGTACTTTTAATGTTCTGGCTTTCACGTTGCTGTATAGATTTTGTCATCATGAGGGATGGGGGCCTCTATATCTGAGTCTGAGCAGAGCACTGTATGTCTGTGGGCGTAACATTCATGCATGATCCTTGCGACTCTACTCCGTACTCTGCCTCTGCTGTCTGTCCCTGCACTCTACCCATTAGTCAATGGCACTGCAGGGCTACTCTCTGTTGTTGATTCAGTGCAATTGAATGGGGGACACATTGTGGCCATGGCAAGAGGCAACAGAGTACCTGCAGTTGTGCAACTGTAGTTTTGTCTGTTCCGTCATGTGTAGCAAGACATGAATTGTAATGAAACACATCGTTGGAGGCAATGAAGTACCTGCAGTTGTGCAACTGTAGTTTTGTCTGTACTGGCGTGTGCAGTAATCTTTTGCATGTGGAAAGCTGGTTGTTTGAAGGATATTGCCTGCCTTGTTCCTCTCTCTCCCCCACCTCCCCCCTATGTGTTTTCAAGAAAACTGTCCACTGGCCCTTCTTCAGTTGGCGTATGGTGACACAGGTGATTTTCGTCTGCTTGTTTGTGGAGGACACAAACAGAAGAAAGGCTAGGAAAGCCAGGAATGCCCATTGCACAATTAAGAAGAAGGTGAGTGAAGGCAGATTACAAGGCACAGACAGTGAGAGGAAGGAGACTGATGGAGATGCACGGTGAGGCAGGAAATGAAAATGGTGTGGACTCTAAATTGATTCTCTATCGTGGAGATGGAGATGGGGTGGATTCGACATTGATTCCGGTCATGGGAGAGGGGCACTGGAGACGCAACTCTGTGACCTAGCTTAGTGGGGGCGTGAGGCCTGGTAGAGAGCTCTGGGGGGCTGTTTGCGGGGGCAGTCTCAGTGGTCATCGGGGGTCGTAACTGGAGCAATGCTGGCCGGTGCTGGAGCAAGGTGGTGCAACTCTGTAACCTAACCTGATGGGAGCATGAGGCCTGGAAGAGCTTCAGTTCGTGCTGAAAACAGCCATGCTGGTGGTGGTCGTAGGTGGATTGAATAGGTTTCACCTATCTGATTCGTGGTTGGGAGGCTTTTTGACACACATATTCTAGTGACTTGGTAGAGTCTGAATAGTGGAAAAACAGTCAGTTGTTCTTATGAATGTCTCAGGACTTTAGGGATTCTTAGCCCATCTTAGGCGGTTTCGATGCTGTTATACTCAGTGATCTGCGTCTGTTCGATGCCAGAACGACGCTGGCCGGTTCTGGGGTGTTGCCCTGTAACCTGCTGATGCAGGAGCGTGAGGCCTGGTAGAGAGATCTGGGGATGCTTTGGGGTGGGCATCCCAAGGGACAACCAAGGCTTGCTGCTGGGACGACGCTGGTCGGAGCTGGGGCGAGTTGTCTTGCCCTGTAACCCAGCAGGGTGGGGGCGTGAGGCCTGGAGGAGCTCAGCAGGGAGTAAGACTGTGTTGGAGAGTCTTAGAAGAAATGTTAGGGATCCTGAGGGATGTGAGCATTCGTAGGACCTCTGTGGCAACCTATTGCATGAGTAGCTCATTAATAGGTCATTAGATATGCATGATCCTCCCCATGCTTTCTGAATCACATCGTATTCACAGACTGTTCTCAGCCAAAGCCGGGTAATGGCCCCGGTATCTCAAATGATCTCAAATGTTCTCAATGATCTGTACAATTCGATATGGGACGCTGGGCCCGGTTCCCAGCACGTGCTGCTCCCCATGAATAGACTGGAGCACTTGTTTTCCAAAAAAAAAAAACATCGAGGTTGAAGTTGAGAATAAGATGAATGAGACTTGCAGCCCCATCCAGGGAGAGAGACTTAATAATAGTTGTCATAGAGGGCAGGGGCTAAGGGTATGATCTTCCTGGGAGAAAGCAAGGACCGGGAAAGATATGGGTGATGTCAATTGGACTGACAGAGCGAAGAGATGCTACCGGGCAATGACACAAGTGACATCATTGGACTAGCGTGTCCATGTGCTTGTGCATGTGTTCACGTGCATGTGTACTGTGTGTGTGTGCACATGCATGCATGTGTACATGTCCACTTGTGTGCATATCTGTGTTGATGTGAATGTGTGTGTGTGTGTGTGTGTGTGTGTGTGTTTTGATTTGTGCGTAAACACACATATAAATCATCTTCTGCACAGTACAAGACCCTGCACCATATCACCGCAACACTCCTGGAGGACAGCACGCATCTGAGTGAGTCAAGTCAACAGACAATCCATAAAGTAGTATTGCAGGTCCACTTGACATACAAAAGGCAGAAAAAAATACAAGGCAGCGAGGCGCTAAAGACAATGAAGCAACGGACATAGGCTGGAGGCATGGGGGAGGCTGGTGGCCAGACAAACAGGAGCAGTAAGCCAAAAAAATGGCAAGGCGCACACAAGGTAAACAACCAAAAATATAAGTCCCGAAAAAATGCAATACTGAAAAAAAAAGCAGAAGGAAGATTGTTTTGTCAGAGTTGCTCCGGCTCATCAGGAGGCTGCACCCTCGACAATCTGCGGAATGCCCGTATTGATGGTTTGGATCTTCAACCTTTCACCCTTGTTGAAGGCAGACGGTCCGCACACAGAACAGAGCACTGGCAGCAACCCAGCGAAGCACCAGGACACTGCAGAGGCAACACGGCAGCTCAATGCCAAAGACCGCTGCAAGGAACAATATGGCAAGTGGATGTGCAGCACAACAACCACGCAATGAAGCACAAGGCAACGCCAACAAGGCAGCCACACACATAGCAGCAGGCAACACAACTCAGCGAAGCACCAGATAAAGCTGCCGGAGCAACCCAACTGCCCAGCACCAAAGATTGCTGCAAGGAACGACATGGCGCATGGAAGAGCAGCACCCATGCAGTGAATCACATTCAACCCCAACAAGGCAGCCACACACATAGCAGTAGGCAACAACTCAGCGAAGCACCAGGCAACGCTGCTTGAGCAACCCAACTGCACTACTGCAAGGGACGACAGGCCGAGCGGACGAGCAGAGCACGGCAACCGTGCAGCAAAGCACAGGGGGACACCAACAAAGGCATCCAGACTCGCCAGCAAACTAGAAGCCACGGCCTGAGGATGGGCGGCAAGGCAGTGGAGCAGCGAAGCGCAAGGCAACACCAACGGCATGGTCGGCGAAGCAAGCAGGTCGTGCAGCAAGGGAGTGGCGGAGGGCAAACAAGGCAGTCCTCACATACATGGAGCAAAGCAGCAGATCACCTACTCAGATCATGGGTGAACCCCTCAGGCTGTTGGTTCCCACCACCCGCTGACCCAGGGAGTCGACTCGAAGAACACCTGTCATCACCAATAAGGCAGAAGGACATCCCACTAAACAGCCCCACTAAGAGTGCTCGAGGCACTCCAGAGAAGGAATGACCGACTATTTTGCACTGCTTAAACCACCAGTCCACCGGAGGCTAACTTTCCAAACAAAAAAGTGCATTTGTCCAAGCAGCACACTGCACCAGTACCACCAACATGCAAACATGTGTGACAAACAGGAAAGGTAGGCAGGCAGGCAGGCCTCATCATTGCAGCCTGCCTGTCGCTTTTGTTTCAATTTTTCTGTGTTTTTTTTTTTTTTCTTTTTTTTTTTTGACACCACGTGCGTAAGGTATCATCATTGGGGAAAGAAAAAAAAACGAGGTATGTGGATTTGAACTTGTATTTCAAGAGTCCGTGCCACTTCGTAGGCATAGTGGCACTATGGCTTGTTCTACTAAGCTCTGGACCTGATTGCAGCCAGATTCATCCATGCGTGACTGTAATTGCTGTCAGATACATTTAGAAAGTCCTAGTGTGAGTCTCCCCTGATGTATGGCTTTTCCTTTCCTTTGTCACAGAGTGCAGCTGTCCTCCCTGCTTAGCTAGCAGGCAATTTATTTCATTCTCTTTTTCTGTTGATTTTTTTCCCTTCTTCTTCGTCTTCTTTTTTTTTTTGGTACTTCCTCTTTCTTTCGAAAGCACTTTCCTTGCCAAAAGGCCGAGAAAGGGAAGAACTAATCTTATGGCATATGGGTTTTAACTCGGATCTGTATTTCAACAGTTTTTGGAAGCAACAGCGGTCTGCCCTGCTGGGCTGGGAGGGCGGTTTTCATGGGAAACGACGAGGCGCACTTTCCTAGCCAAAAGGCCGAGAAAGGGAAGAACTGATCTTATGGCAGATGGATTTCAACTTAGATCTGTATTTCAACAGTTCTTGGGAGCAACAGCAGTCCACCCTGCTGAGCTGGGAGGGTGGTTTTCACGGGAAACGACGAGGCACTGAAACTGTGTGGGCATGTTCTACTACACAACCCTTGACATGAAGTTGGACGCTCTATGGGCAAGGTGCATTCCAACACTCCAAAGAGCATCCAAAAGCTTGCGAAGTGTTGCCTAGTGGGGTGCTGTGTCACACAGTTGCACTCTTTCAATTGCGGGCCCGCCAGCCCCACACCCACGAAGCCTCCTCCATGCCTGATCACTGTAGATTTGGCCCGATACTCGTTATAAAAAAAGTTGAACAGTACAAAGGGGGTGATGGACTGATGCTTCAAAGGCACTCAGCTGGGCACACAAAACTGCGATCAGACTTGCTTGCACTTCCACTTCACAAACATGCAAACAGATGGAGATTCACACTGGCGCAGGGCGCCCACTCAAAGCTCAGGGATATGGAAATCAAGAACACAGTTCAGATGCAAGTTCACTTCAACAGGCTATGGCGCATCGGCGCCTGAACATCCCAACCTTCATCACTGTGTCCAACTCCACTGTTCACACACACTCACTCTGGATCACCCTGAATACCGCCACACCCACACGCTTAATGTCACTTCCTCCTACAGCGGCTATGGACGCACTACCACTACTGACTATGGCTACGATCTCCCTTCAGCCGACTTCGTCCTCGGGCAACCTGCAGACCACCTTCGCACAAGACGCTGTAGCAGCGCTTCCGCATGGCTTACGTAGCGAATGAATGAATGACTGGTCGCTGCCTCTTGCTTTATACTTCAGTAGCTTATTGGTCTGCCCCTTTCCCATGCCCTGGGTGCACACAGTCCCACACGGTACTTGCTTGACTGGACCCTGACTGACTGGAGCTGATACCACTGACTGCATGGGGACGCATTGCCAACTCACCTCAGTCGCACTGCTGACGTACTGCAGTTGGTCTCGCCACTTGCCCACTTGCCTCTGTTTAAACGTGAGCAAGCTTCGAAAGGCCGCTTCTGGACCTTCCGGAAGTTCGTAGACTTGGCCTTTCGGTACCGTAGTAGCTACAACCTTGACCTTTCAGGACTACAGCAGCTACGACTTTGACCCTTTGGAGGGACTACATCCACGACTCCTAGGACTTGCTAAGACCTACAAACGATAGGTCTACAGATCGAACCCCTACAGCCTACAGACCTACGACAGCCTACCAACTACTGCGAATACATAAGTCACGGGTTCAACTCCCAAGATCGACTCAGATACTATACACAGGTGAAGTGAGGACTAGGGATCGAGCCCTGGGATCTGCGTCGGCTATTGTTAAAGGTGGAATCCGTTTCACTCCCGCCGGCCTAAATTCGAGGTCCTTCGAGAATATTTCAGTCAAGGCAGGACCTTTACCTTTCTTGTCTCTCTCATAGGTGCGAAATATATCGGGAGCGGACTTTAGATGTGACGAGCGCGAGGCTGAGGGAGACAGGGAGAGCCCAGGGAGAGGGGAGATAGAGGGAGAGACTGAGAGCACACACACACACACACTCACTCGACACGACTCAGAGTCGGACACAGACACAGTGGCAAGGACACGAAGCCGAAGTCTTGGATTCCGAATGACGAAAACAGGAGCAGGTCCCACTGAGTGCGAGTACAGCAGCTGAAACTGGTACGAGACTGGTCCCCGTACCATACGGCCGGTATAAGTACCGGTGACACGTACGGTACCAGGGGCATTTCTGCAAAAGCCTCGAGGGTAGAACTGAAAAATGCGGCATTTGAAAGTGGCGCCCGAATTGCAACATGGCGCCAGTTGTCCAAAATCCGACGGTACCAAAGGAGGAGTTTGGAAAAAGGGTGCCAGGCCAAAAACGGGATGCGGCAGAAACATCAAAAAGTAGACCAGGGATCGAGCCCTCGCGGAGTCCGTAACACTATCCCCTCCCTCTGAAAGGCAACGTACCGGCTGCCAAAAACCTAAGAAAACAAAAAGGAACTGTGAAGGACGAGACGGGGCCGATTACTGGTCAGAAAAGGAGAAGGGGGGTGATGCAAATCACAGGGTATTCTGTCAGATGTTCTGCACAGGTGAAGGTATGATGTAAATGGGTAGGTCTACAGGGGGAAGCTAAGAAATGTTCAGGGAACAGGGGATTTCTATTGATGTTGTACTGGGTAAGGGGAAACAATGTCCAGGAGAACAGAGAATTTTATTGATGTTCAAGTAGGTAAGGGGAATAATGGTCAGGGAAACAGGGAATTTCTATTGATGTTCTTGTGGGTAAGGGGAACAATGGTTATTGATGTTCTAGTGGGTAAGGGAAACAATGGTTAGGGGAACATGGATTTTCTAATGATGTTCTACAGGGTTGTTAGGAAAAATGAAAGTGTTTGTTCAGGATGCAAGGGCTGGTATGTCCGAAGGAGTGGGAAGCAAAGTCTCCTGTAGGAACAAAGTGTCCAAGTGTCTTGAAAAGGGATATGCAGCGGTCTTGATCAGGTCTTGGAGTAGGTGGTAGAAGTGGTCTTCAGCGGCTGCGACAGGTAGAAATCCAAGAAGCGTAGCAGTGGTTCACGTATCCAAAGTGCTAGGGTGCGTTCGGTACACGAAGTGCAATGAGGTAATCTAGAAGCAAGGAAGTCACAGACTTGTGCAAAGATCCAGGTTACAGGTTGCGGCTTCGGTAAGTCCGCGAGTCGGGATGCCGACTGATGAAACAGCATGGTGGCTAAACCAGTTGTATAATTTTCATGATTAGTGAGGCAGCAAGGCATTGTCCCTGTGCGTTTGCCATTAGATTCTTTGTTGCTGGCGTCACGCAGGTCCACAAGCATTGAACAAGGGAGACAAGGTAGTGGAGAGGACAAATGGGACAAGGCTAGGCGAGGGCAATGGCAGATCAGACATCAGGAATCAGGGTCGAGGGGAGGGTGGGCTGGGTTCAAGCGTGTGTGCAGAGCAGGGTTGCGAGGTTGTAGCAGGGTTTTAAGCGAGGGTTTAGGGTTTATGTCAGGATATAGCTAGGATACAGGGTAGGCACGGTCATAGGCACAAACAAGTTTCATGACATTCTTGAGATTATCAAGGGGTTCCCACGTTGATTCTTCATCAGGGGAATCCGGTCCATTTTACTTTGTATTCGGTGATTGGTCCTGGGTGATCTGATATTTGAGTTGTTCTTCGTCCTATGATTGACTCGACTATGAATTCTGGGTCTGTTGGAAGCATGATTGGTGAAGGTCTAGGATAAGGGTGGTCAACGAACTGGGGCGGGGATTCGTGGTATTCCTTGAGGTATTCTACGTGGAAGACTGGGTGGACGCGACGCATGTCAGGTGGAAGCTGAAGTTTGTAATTCACGGGAGAGGTTTGTTCAATGATGGGGAAGGGACCGAGCCACTTGTTCGAGAGTTTCTTGGACAAGCCTTGTTCGGGTTCAAAACGTTTGGCAGAAAGCCATACTTTATCCCCTACTTTGAATGTCACGTCACGTCTGTGTTTGTTAGTCTTGTTGGCTTGTTGTTCTTGTGTTCTTTCAAGGGACTCGGTTGCTTCTCTGAGGAGTCTGTTCATTGTTGCTACCCATTCATTGAGAGAGGGGCAAGGGGTGGGGGGGTTGAGCTGCGAGGGAAGCAATAAATCAGAGGGCAAGCGGGGATGGTAGCCAAGGTCGAGGTAGAAAGGGGACATGCCAGTGGAGGGGCAGACAGCGTTGTACAATCTCGACGACTGTGAGCAATTGATTCCAGTCATGTTGGTGTGGATGATACTACTTCCGCAGAATTCTTTGGAGAGTATTGTTCATCTTCTCGGTCTGGCCATCGGTCTGGGGGTGGAATGCAGTGTTATACTTAAGCGTGGTTCCGTAGGCTTGGAAGAGGTGTTTCCAGAATTCTGATAGGAAGTGGGGATCGCGATCAATAATGATATTCTTGGGGGGACCGTGGTGGTGAGCGACATGATTGAAGAAGAGTATGACGATGTCTTTGGCATTGTGCGAGGTGGTACAAGGAATGAAGTTGGCGCGTTTTGTCAAACCACAAACAATGGGGCAAATGCAATCATGCCCACGGTCGGTCTTGGGGAGGCCGCACACGAAGTCCATGGAGACTGACTGCCCCTGGTCCACTCGCTTCTGCCATATGCGTTGGTCCAAGCTCAAATCTTCCCAGGGCTTGCCCTGTGGCAAGCCTGGGTGCCATCCTCCTTGAGGTGCTCTTCCACCTCGTCTCTGCGAGGATCGATTTGAACCTTGGCGATTTGGTGGGCTCGGCCCGATTCGGGGGATGGGCAGTGATTGGAGCTTGCCGGGCTCGGCCCGGTTCGAGGGATGGGCAGTGATTGGAGCTTGCCGGGCTTGGCCCGGTTTGAGGGATTAACGACCGAGTAGAGAAGGCCAATGGAAGTAGCAGGAGATGGTGTGGAAGGTTTTTTGGAAACCGAGGTCGCGAGCGGTCTTGGCGTCGTGGTGCTCGGCCAAGAGTTGGGTACGAAGACCACGTGCGTCAGGGATGCAGAGTCGGCGAGTGCCCTTGGTGTCAATGTAGAGCAGATTGTCATGGAGAGAGTAGTCAGCGACTGAGTCAAGGTTGCAGAGTTGGTAGTAAATGGAAGCGAAGTCTGGGCAAAAGAGGTAACCTTGGGTCTAGCGGCGATGTAACGAGGGAAAAAGTTGAATGTGGGTCATGGCAGCATCTCAGGGGGCTTGTGGTCGGGGCGGCAGGAGAGGGCATCAGCAACGCGGTTGCTTTTGTCGGGGGTGTGGCAGATGGTGAAGGTGAACTGGGCAAGGAAGTCTAGCCATCGGGCTTGGCGGGGGGTGGTGTCTTTCTTGGTAAGGATGGAGGAGACGACTGTGTTGTCGGTGTGGATGGTGAAGTATTGCCCGTCGAGGTACGGGCGTCAGACTTTGAGGGCGTAGACCACGGCTAGGAGTTCCTTCTCGTTGGAGGGGTAATTCGTCTCCGCGGGAAGAAGTTCCTTGCTAGCGAAGGCAATGGGGTGTTCGCCGAGTGGGGACTTTGAGTGAGTAGGGAAATCTTTGACAGAGGGGATCTCGGTGGGGTCAGGAGGGAAATGCTGGGACAGGACAACCCCAATGGCGAAGTCTGAGGCCTCGGTGGTGACAAAGAAGTGGCGAGTGGGGTCAGCGATCTTGAGGACGAGGGCGGTGGTGATGAGTTGCTTGAGTTTGTCGAAAGCGGCTTGGCGGCGTTCAGTCCATGTGAAGGATTCGGTACCGCGGGTGAGCTCATGGAGAGGGTAGGTGTTGCATACTTCGATGAGTATGGGCAGAACCAAAGATCAACCAATATAGGTGAGCAGATCCGTTATTGCTCTGATCCGATACCAAAACTGTTGCATACTTCGATGAGTATGGGCAAAACCAACGATCCACCAATATAGGATGAGCATGTATGCAGCGGAAGTCTGATAAACGAACTGACTCACATAGACTGACTCACATAGCATCAATCCACACACATACAGTCGTGAGATGGTGGGGTCTGAGCCATACAAAGAAGATGCTCAGCCCCGTACACAACATACACAGATGAATGGGGGAGGAGAGACGAAGGAGGTGGGGCAGGTAGACAACACTGAAAGTCACCGAGATAGAATCTGATAGGTCACCGATATGGTAATCGAAAATGTCATCCAACAAGATCAAAATGTCGAGGACAATAGGTCACCAATGTCGGAGGTACAGAGTCCAAATGTAACCGGTGTCCGAACTGCGATGCAGCCGAGTATCAACCCCAACAATCTCCAAGTCTCCAATCAGGTAGGTACCACAGTCTCATATCACCGAAGTCCAACTCTGATCTCTGTCCAACTAGTATAAGTATCCAATCTGAAGAAGAAGACGAAGAAGAAGAAGAAGAAGAAGAAGAAGGGAGCCGAGGAGGAGAGGGAGAGAGAGGGGACTGGCGATGGGAGGGAGGAGAGAAACCTCCAACTCCCGGTACCTCAGGCGGCTATGGCCGCCGGTAACCCAGTCGCCGTTGCTGCTGCTCCGCTCGCTGCTGCTGCGCTAATCGTTGCGCTGCCTGCTCCTCGCTCCTGCGCTAAACATAGCGCTCCAACGACACTCTGCTGCCGACCTTACCGCACCGTAGTATACCGGTGGGTCGATCCCCTGAGTGAGGCCGGACCGGTTCTTTATACCGGTGGGCAGAGGCCGGCCTCACTGCTGCGAGGCCTGGCTGTGCCCTGAACCGTCCAGATGGACGGTTCAACCCCAACCGGCGGGCGGCAGCCTGAAGAGCGCCGCCAGGCCCAAACGGTTGGGCCTGCCCGTCGGGTCTGGTCCAAGGTGAGGCCTTTATGGCCTGTAGTACCCCAAGGTCGGGCCTTTAGGCCCTGATGTGTCCCTCTAGCCCTAAGTCGGGTCCGGTAGGGCCCGTGTGCGTCGAAGATGTAACACACTCCCCCTCTTAAAAGACCGAGCTACCTGCGAGGGCGAAGTTGTCTGTCCGATACCGGGGTGGGTCGGGCGGTACGAGCTGCGTCCTTAGCAAGGCGTCGCTTCTCATA
>BFEA01000282.1:238699-250163 GCA_003427395.1 Chara braunii | reverse complement strand
GGGGGCACGGAGAGTCGGGGTCGCGCGCGGGAAATCGCGTGGGGAGTTGCGAGAGGGTCGGGGGAGCACAGGGACGTAGGGAGCGGGGAAGCGGGGGGAGGGCGGGGAAGATCGTCGAAAGTCGGGGGGGGGGAAAGGGCGACGGGAGTCAGGTTGCGTGGATGATAGCGGGGGGGGAAGTCGGGTGTCAGGGGGGGGAAGAACCGTGCGTGGAGGGGGAAGATCGAAAGTCGGGGAGGGGAGGTTGAATGGGAGCGGAGCGCAACGACGACGACGATGACGACGACGACGACGACGACGACGAAGAAGAAGAAGAAGAAGAAGAAGAAGAAGAAGAAGAAGAAGAAGAAAAGAACGAAGAGAAAGAAGAAAGAGATAATAATTAAAAGAAGAAGAAGAAAAAGGAAAAGAAGAAAATAGTCGTCGATTATTTATTTGTGCGGAGGTAGCAATGACGATGACGAGGATGGCACGACGCGGCGACGAGGATGACGGGCACGAGGAGGACGACGGGCACGGCGATGGCGACGTGCCAAAACGACGACGATGAGGAGGGAGACGATGATGACGTGGCACGACTGCGACGATCTCGACGATGACGATGATGACGTGGCCCGATGGCGACGATCACGACAATGACGTGGCACTACGACGACGATCACGACGATGATGCTGATGATGGTCAGGTGGTGATGACGGAGCAGGGTGGGTCGGGCGGGTTCGAACCGCTCCGATACCAGTGTGACGAGCGCGAGGCAGAGGGAGATTTTTGCAAAAGCCCCGAGGGCAGAACTGAAAAATGCGGCATTTGAAAGTGGCGCCCGAATCGCAGCATGGCGCTAGTTGTCCAAAATTCGACGGTACCAAAGAAGGGGATTGGAAAAAGGGTGCTAGGCCAAAAACGAGATGCAGCAGAAACAACAAAAAGTAGACCAGGGATCGAGCCCTTGCGGAGTCCGTAACATTAGAAGTTTTGTTCGTGTGTACCAGCGGTCGTCTTCCGGTTCTTGATACGCAAATCAAACCTTGTACTGTTTTTGAGGATGACCTCTACCTCCTGTTCTGAAGACATCTTCACCTACAATGCCCTCAATGTCATATCTTTCATCCATGTCCCGGGGGATCATGAATCTTCTTGATGGAAATTGTTGGCTCGTGACACAAGGCAACAACTTTGACCCGTGAAACACAGGGTAGGTGTGGAGGTGTGCTGGGGATCTTTATTGTATAAGACGGTCCATCCTCTCCGCCCTTGACTTCCAGAACTGGCTACGATCCCCTATATGCTGGCAATAACTTTTGTGAGATGTTCTCCTCATGAGCAAATTCTTTAGAATTGACCCAGACTAAGTCGCCTACTTGAAACTGCAACGGGCGAGGGTGCTTGTTGGCTTGCTCTATCTTTCTATGCTGGGCCTTCGTGAGGTTCTTTACAATGATGGTTAATTCTTTCTCGTGCTGAAGTGGCGGTAGCCTAAGAATCTGGTCCCGGTTAAGTCCTTCAGATGGTCTACATGGTTTGAAAGACTTATGCAACTCGTTGGGAGTGCGACAAGTGGCTAGATGCACGTTATTGTTACATGCACTAGCTACCTTCGGGAGCATTTCATCCCAATTGGATTGATCTGGTCTAATGTACATATGCAAAACTTGTTGCAGGATTTTATTCATTTGTTCAGTCTGACCGTTAGTCTCTGGATGACGGTCAGATGACATCAACTTGGACCCATAGACTCTCATCAACTCCTGCCAGTTCTGACTTGTGAAACGGGTGTCTCTATCACTAACTATAGACAACAGAATCCCATGTTCACTGACTCAATGATCAAAGAACTTCTGGATTACTAGAACAAAAATTGCATACTTGCTAAATCTATCGACTATAACCATGACTTGGTCTTGCCGTGCCTACTCTTGACATGGGTGTCCATAAAGTCAGTGAACATTCAGTCTCCTAGCTGGTCAGGAATAGGCAAGGGTCTGAGAAGACCTAGAGGGGCACTCGTAGAGGTCTTGTTTCTTTGGCAGACCTTACAACTGCGAATATACTCTGCGCAGTCGGCCTTCATCCCATGCCATATGTACGCGCGCATGAGGTTAGCTAGAGTCTTTTGCCAACCAAAATATCCCTCAGTATCGTGGCATTCCCCTAGGATCAGACTACGGACTCATGATCGGTCAACTACGTTAGTCTTCTCAAATAGCAGTCCTTCAGTAGTATTGTAGTCTGGTTCGGACTTAGGGGCCTCCTTCACATGGGTGTCCATAAAGTCACTGGACATTTAGTCTCCTGGCTGGTCAGGAATAGGCAAGGGTCTGAGAAGACCTAGAGGGGCACGCATAGAGGTTTGTTTCTTTGGCAGACCTTACAACTGCGAACATACTCTACGCAGTCGGCCTTCATCCCATGCCATATGTACGCGCGCATGAGGTTAGCTAGAGTCTTTTGCCAACCAAAATATCCCTCAGTATCCTGGCATTCCCCTAGGATCAGACTACGGACTCATAATCGGTCAACTACGTTAGTCTTCTCAAATAGCAGTGCACCAGTAGTGTGGTAGTCTGGTTCGGACTCAGGGGCCTCCTTTACTCTCTTGAGGAAGTCACTATAGATAGGGTCTTGCACATACGCCTCTCTAACTTTCTGTTGCAGGTCTCTCCCTATATCTAGATAGTGAACTATTGCTCCAAAGTAGTCAGCTCTCCTACTTAGAGGTTAGGTGTCATCTTGGCCGGACTCTTCAGCCACCTTAACGTCTTGTGATCTAAATAGACTTTGAAGTGTCTCCCAAGCAAGTAGTACTTCCAGTGTTCTAATGCTTGCCTGAGAGTGTAGATTCCCTTTCGTAGGTGGATGTCGCTACCTTCTCCGAAGGCATCCTAGCAGACATGAGCTCTGCGGGTCTATATCCACTGGCATCGTCTTGCTGTAATACAAAACCTATACCATACTGGCTCGCCATCGTCTTGCTGTAATACAACACCTATACCATACTGGCTCGCATTAGTGGTGACGAAGAAAGGTAAGGACGGATCGACTACCTTAAGGACTGGGTATTCTATCAATGCCTGCTTTCATTTTTTTCATGGCAGACGTGCAGTCCTTGTCCCACTTCCAGATTGTTTCTTTCTTCAGTAACTTGCGAAGGGGTGCATTTCTCACAAACTTCCTGTAATAGTTAACTAGGCCTAAGAACGATCGCAACTCTGTCAATGTGCGGGGCGTGAACGAATCTCTAATCGTTGCGATTTTGCTATCTTCTGGCTTAATGCCGTCTCCGTCTAAGACATGGCCTAGATACAAAATTTTGGTCTTTGCCCATTCGCAGTTTTTTGCGTTGATCTTGAAGTTAGCCTCTCTCAGCTTCTCCAAGACCTGCCTCAGATGACCCCCATGCTCCTAGAGGGTCCTACTGAACACTAGAATATCATCTAAGTAGACTACTACAAACCTATCTAACCACGGTCTAAATAAGTCATTCATACAACACTAAAAAGTTGCTGACGTGTTGGTTAGTCCAAATGGCATAACTATGAACTCGTAGTGCCCATACCTAGTCCGGAATGCAGACTTATACTGATTATCAGGGTGAACCTCTATTTGATGATAACCGGACTTCAAATCTATCTTCGAGAAGTACTTGCAACCCTGCACCCGATCTAAAAGATCATTTATACGGGGCAGTGGCTCCGCATTCTTCACTGTAATAGCATTAAGACCCCTATAGTCAATGCACATTCTAAGCTCTCCCTCCTTCTTGGGGACAAATAGAATAGGTGCTCAAAATGGAGACAAAGTGGGCCTAATCCAACCCTTTTCTAAGAGTTCATTAACTGCTTGCGCAACTCCTCCAACTCCCATGGGGATATCAGGTACACTGCTCCTTTAGGAGTCCTACTGTCAGGCTCTATCTCAATGTGATGCTGGATGGGCTGGGGGATTACCTCTGTTGGCTGCTTAGCTAAATCTGTGTACTCTTCAGTAGCTTGGCAATAGCGGGATCTATGGGCTTTTCCTCTTTAGGCTCAGTAACTGGTTTACCGTAGCCTACAAAAACCTGTTCTTCTAGCTGTTTCTTCTTCACTAGCCTCGCAAATGCAGGAGCGCTAAGATAGCAATGTGCTAAGGAGTTGTCTACTCCTGACACATGAAATAGACGGGCATTTTTCACCTCGCCCGGTTGAATAGGGAGCCTACACTCATGTTGTCTCATAAGAAGTGTGGCTTCTGCTGCCTCTCCCCAGTACATTCCTAGGACTAGCTGCTCAAATGGTTTCTTGTGAAGTTTCAACTGTAAATGATCAGTATTGATTGATATCATAATGTCGAATGGGAGGTTGTTCTCTACAAGGAGAGTCAGGGAATGGAGAACTTTCTCCACCTTCCCATCTTTCTCTAAGCGGAGGTATGCTTTGACTCCCTCTACGTAATCCTCTACTCGCATCGTGCGATTATCTGCGAGGATACTTACTATGGGGTCTGCTAACTTTTGGACTTTCAATCCCAATTCTAATTTTTGCAGCACCTTTTTATTAATATAGTTGCGAGTGGCCCCACTACCTACGAGGGCCCCTACTCTGCTCTTAAAGGCTTCTACGTCTACTAGTACTAGATGTCCTGTACTCTCTTTCTTCATCTTGACTCTCTTTCTTCATCTTGGCTCAGGCGGACATTCTCTCTTTTAGCTCAGGCGGGCATTCTCTCTTTAGGAAGGTGCCTAAAGAGACTCTGACACACGCAGTCTCTTGATAACTATCTGGGCACCGGCCTACAACCTATGTCATAGGCGCATGTGGTGCCGGCTCACACTCGTTTACCCACATGGCCTTATGGCAGGGGCAGTTGCAACCCCTACCGACGGCTGCCTTTTGACCTTTGGGTAGTCGATCGGGCCTTTCTATGCTTTGGACAATATTTGATGATGTGGCGAGGGTCATTGCAATATATGCATTGCCCTTGGTCCACACGTTGTTGCCAGACGCACTGTTCTAGGCCCAAATCTTCCCAAGATTGACCCTGTGACAGACCTGGGTGCCAACCACTTCTCCTATAGGGTGACCAATTGACCCCTGTCTCCCGCTTGGCGGTTCCCTCCACAACCAACCCCCTGATCGCCCTGGAAACGACCACCTCATGCACGACCCCCTTGGCCCTGCCTCTACCTCCTCCTTGCAGCCTCCCTCTGGTCGCAACAGCAACGTAAGTCCTCCCTTGGCTAGCGCTACTGTCTCCTTCCTCTTTTAGTCCCCACTCTATATGGTCGTAGGGGACTTCATCCATACCACCTTCGTCTAGTGTAAGGATCAGGCGATCCTTTGTCTTGACCTGACCCGAGATGGTACGGCCTTTCCACTTTTTGCCCTTATTCAGGTCCTTGTGCCAGAAAATGGAGCTTGACATGGACCGCGCTTCGAACGCTACTACTTCCCTGCTCAAAGCATCATAGGTCATGGTAGGCTGCTGATTTTTTTCAAAGAAATGCCCACGTAGCTGTTCGGGCATGACACGATAGAAGAGGTTGACCAATTGGGTCTCAATGATCCCATTGTCAGGAATGACGACGAACTCGTTCATCACACCTTTGAGTGACGTGACACTCTTCCATTGGCGAGAATTGATGGTTTGCAACTTATCTGAGGCTTTGACATTACGGGTGATGTCTGCAAACCGTTCTCTCAATATCTTAAGGAAATCGTTGAAAGGGGTAAACGTTGAATATGCAACTAAGTCATCGTTGCAATTGACGGCGCGACACAGGGAACGGGCGAAGCTTGCTGCTTCCTCCCTAAGAGCGTGGATAGTTATCAGGACGTGTTCGTCTAGGGCGACTTTCTGCAAGTGCACATACGTTTTAATATTGGCTTCCGAATTGTCAAACTTCTCCTCCTTCTTTCCAGTATAGGAGTCGGGGAACTTCACTTTAACAGGCTCTCTACAAGGACGTGCTTTTACTTCCTTCTGTGCAGCCAACCTGGAGCCCTCTATGGCGCCCGTGCAATAACGCTCTGTGTTCTCTAGGCGGGCCTTCACCTCTGAGCCCACTTGCATCACTAACTCACATCCGAAGTCTCTGACTCCCAGCCGTACGGATCGCAGGGCTAAGTCTTGACTCCTTCTAAACTGATATTGCTCTTCCTGGACCTGGGCCAGGCGCTCTATGTTCCTCGCCATGATCTGCATCTTCCCCAACAGGTCCGCCTACGTTGCCATCTGCTCTCCCTGTTTCTTCACTTCCTTCAATTCCCTTGCGGTCTGGCTCACTGCGTCCACTCTTTTTGTCCTTTCCCTCATTGGTTGCAACTTTCACTCCATCCTCGTTTCATCCTTTATGGTCTGCTGCTTGAGTGGGTTTTCCTCTGCATCCCACTCTTTCATGGCCGCCTCCTGCTCTTCCCCGGTTACATACATTAATGCCTCCTCTTCTCCCAGGGATAAATTGGCCACCCATTCCGTAATTTGTTTTTCCAACGGGTCGTCCTTCACACCACTGGGTTCTCCTCTTCCCCTTGTCCTTCTCCTCTCTAGTGGTTGTTCTTCTACATCTTCTTCTGGCTCTACCGCTTTAAGTTTTTCTTCCTCCTCCTTTTTCAACCTCTCCAGTTCCTTTGCCATCTCTTCCTCAACCTTCTTCTTCTTCGTCGCCTGCTCCTCCAGCAGGGCCTTCTTCTTGGTCTCCTTCTTCTCCCTTCTCTCCTTCAGGATGGCGGCAGCTTTCACATCCTGCTTTGTTGTGTAAGGGGAGGTGCTTGTTCCGGTACGTGTGTCAACCATGGTGATAGACGCATTCACTCCTCACCGACTCTCCCCCTAACTAACTCAACTTAAGACCGACTCAATCTAAGGACCACAAGCTCCGTATAGAACCCTACCGACTATGGTTTCTAGCCTGGACTTTAAACTACAACCGTCACTACAGAACCTATTGCTGATCAGGAGGCATTTAAGGAGATCCCCTGTAACTCCTCAGGAATTTTTTAACGTCGCAGACAGGATGACGCAATTAGCAAGTTCTCTGAAGACTTAAACGGCCCGTTGTGCAGCCCACAACTCGGATTTTTGGCCTACCGTGCCACACCGAGCAGCCCGCCGGTTAGTACCGGTCCTTGGGAGGGTTCGTGTCCTCCGGGACAGTCGAGTCGTCAGACACAACCTTTAGCCATACTCAGCCCGTGTGGGTTTGGTCAACAAGGCCCTATCGTTCATACACGGAGTCCTATCACCTAGACAAAAGAGACTCAATGCAGAAAGAAGAGACAGACAGACTCAGACTCAGCAGGTACTATAGGGTGAGTGTACATCCATAGGGCGATGGGATAGGCTGAGGCCCTGGCGAGATTGTACCAATTCCTGCTTGGTCAACGTCGTGGTCAACAACTCCGGTCAATGCCTTGGTCAACGCTTGATCAACATGCTCAAACTTGGTTAACGTTCCGATCAACCCTCTGGTCAACATCCGATCAACTCTTGGTCAACACTGAGGTCAACCCTCAAGTCGGCTATGGTTGTCGGCACTTTCTTCCTCGCCAACTTCCCTTCTCTTCACCTTCTTCGCCTTTCTTCTATCTCGCCCCTTTTTTCTTCCTTTCTCCTCTTTTTTTTTTTTTTTCACCCTCGACTTTGTCCGTCTTTAACTTCGTTGTCCCTCCTTCCTTCTTCCCTGGCTATGTCTCCTCCTTCCGTCTTCGTCACTCCGTGTTCGAGCTTCGCGGCTATGGCTGCCACTTCCTTCCTCGGACCACACAACCAATCTTGTATCGCTCCTCTCTCTCTCTCTCTCTCCCCCATTCTCTCTCTCTCTCTTTCTTCGTCGTTGTCTCTTTGCAGGTACGCGGCACCTGTCTCTTATACACATCTAGATGTGTATAAGAGACAGCCCTACAACCTCTCACCTCTCTCTCTCTCTCTCTCTCTCTCTCTCTCTCTCTCTCTCTCTCTCTCTCTCTCTCTCTCTCTCTCTCTCTCTTCGTCGTTGCCTTCTGTGCAGGTACACGACACCTTTTTCCGCAGCGTAGCTATGACGGACTTCCTTCTCCGATGGTGCACCTCGGCTATGGCGCCTGACTGACGCTCGACTCCTTCCCTATTAGCAATGACTATGGTACTCCGATACCAATGCAATCAGACTCGCTTGCACTTCCACTTCACATACATGCAAACAGATGAAGATTCACACTGGCGCAGGGTGCCCGCTCAAAGCTTGCACTTCCACTTCACATACATGCAAACAGATGGAGATTCACACTGGCGCAGAGTGCCCACTCAAAGCTTAGAGATATGGAAGCCGAGAACACAGTTCAGATGCAAGTTCACTTCAACAGGCTATGGCGCATCGACGCCTGAACATCCCAACCTTCGTCACTGTGTCCAACCCTACTGTTCACACACGCTCACTCTGGATCGCCCTGAATACCACCACACACACTGGCACACGCTTAATCTTACTTCCTCCTACAGCGACTATGGCCGCATTACCACTACCGACTATGGCGACGATCTCCCTGAAGCCCACTTCGTCTTCGGCCAACTTGCAGATCACCTTTGCACAAGACGATGTAGCAGCTCTTCCGCATGGCTTACGCAGCGAATGAATGAATGACTGGTCACTGCCTCATGCTTTATACTTTTGTAGCTTGCACAAAGTCCCACACGATACTTGCTTGATTGGACCGTGACTGACTAGGACTGATACCACTGGCTGCATGGGGACGCATCGCCAACTCACTGCAGTCGCACTGCCGACGTACTGCAGTTGGTCTCGCCACTTGCCCACTTGCCTCTGTCTAAATGTGAGCAAGCTTCGAAAGGTCACTTCCGGACCTTTCGGAAGTCCGTAGACTTGGCTTTTCGGTACCGTAGCAGTGACGACCTTGACCTTTCAGGTCTACAACAACTATGACTTTGACCCTTCGAAGGGGCTACAACTACGACTCCTAGGACCTGCTAAGACCTACAAACGACGGGTCTACAGATCGAATCCCTACAACCTACGGACCTACGACAGCCAACCAACTACTGTGAATACATAAGTTATGGGTTCAACTCCCAGGGTCGACTCAGATACTGTACACAGGTGAAGTGAGGACTAGGGATCAAGCCCTGGGATCCGCATCGGCTACTGTGAAAGGTGGAATCCGGTTCAAAGGTACAAGCAACAAGAAAAAGACGAAGATAAAACTTTATTAGATGGAATGATAAGGTCCTGGGTAGACGGGTTAGCGTGCTACTGGTGGTGTGCCAGACAACTCACCACCACTCCAAATTTTCTTCTGCCCTTGATGCCATCGTACCCTACCCCTCTTGGAGCACAACTGGATTAGTCCCATGCTATTTTTGATCTGACTGGTATGATAAGTTCCGACAATCATATTGGATTAGGTAGATTAAAATATGTATACATTAGTTTCGTACGTATATCATGACACCAATAGTTATATACAGTTGAGTTGCCCACGTAGCTCAGGTGGTAGAGAATTCCCTTGGTAAGGGAAAGGCCTCCGGTTCAAGTCCGGTCGTAGGCTTTGTCTTAAATTAAAAAATATATATATATGGCTAAAACCAAAAAAATAAAAAATTAGACTTTCAATTTCGGACCTCAACACCCAGCTGCTCATGGTGTTTTAAGATTAGTTTTGGAAATGAATGGAGAAGTGGTGGAACGTGCAGAACCACATATTGGTTTACTTCATACACCCAGTTACGGAAAAATTAATTGAATATAAAACCTATCTACAAACTTTGCCTTATTTTGATCGATTAGATTATGTTTCTATGATGGCACAGGAACATGCTTATTCTTTAGCTGTAGAAAAACTTTTGTAATTGTGAATACGTTGAAAGCTTGTTCATGTTTTTGATGAATGGTAAGAGGGGTCTTTCATAGAGAGCTGGATAGGATATTACTAAGTAGGAGATTGTAATAATGGCTAGATGAGAAGGAGAAAAAACAATTGGTTCCGCCAAAGATGAAAGGTATAAAGAGTTGACGAGTTGTTAATGGGTTATTTCTTATGTTCCTTACAGGATGTAAAAGAAGTGTAGAGATGGCAGACGTTAATGAGATTGTGCGAGGTTATGATGCATCGCCAGAGGACATGATCAAGGCCCTCGAGAAAAGAGAGTTGGCACGGCTACAGATGCCAAAGTTTTATATCTTTCTATTTAAAGAGGAAAGGTTATCAAAATGGTTGGAGCTGCTTGAACAGGTTGCAATTGAGGCAGCTGAAGCAGACAAGTTAAAATTGATGCTCGGATATGTTTGTTGGGAGATTCGGCCCGAAGTCATGAAGGTGGTTGCAAATGCGCTAGGAGTTCGGATAAATTATGAAGAAAAAATGCAAAAATGCTTTAAACTGGGGGATGGTTTGTTGACTAAAGCAGACCTGAAAGTTTCAAGTTAGAATGAGTCTGAATGAGTTCACCACGGTGGATGCATTCGCCACGACTTTCAAAAAATGGTAAAAAGAGTTGTTGGGATGGTTGAAAAGGAACAATTTGCGACTTCTTTCGAATATTTCACGGAGTTGAAAACCTTTGCTTCAATAAAGCGAGTTGTTTGAATGAAAGAATGCAGAATGGTTCATCTATGTATTTTTCTTTCGAACAGAAATGTACAAAGTCAGTACAATTCAACAATGTCTTCATACTACTTTTGCATAAAGTATTCATTAGAAATATGAACTTCAATATAAATATATATGGGAATTCACTTAATGAATTTAAAATCAAATAAAAGAAGTTGACATGGGCCACGAGGGAAGGGAGTGTGGTGGACGGGGAATTGGACCAAGTGGACCTCTTCCAAATGCGACAAGCCAGGCGGAAGGGGAAGGTCGTGGATGTCGCAGCCTGCGTAGCACGGGAAACGTGTCCGCGCCCCTCCAGGTCCCGTACGGGGTCCGAACCCGACGGTGTTCGGCCCCCGCCAAAAAATATTTCGGGGCCTAAAAATAATAATTTTTTTCTGAGTTGTTTTTTTAGAGTTTTCTATGACCTGAGGTACATGCCTGTAAATTTTCAAGTCATTTGGCTAAGCTCAATAAAAATTAAAAATTGCCAAAGATGGCAGTGTCAAAACGTGCTGGCCCACATATTTTTTCACTTTTTACTTTTTGTTTTCACTTTAGTTCGGGGTCTAAATAATTTTATTATTTTTTGAAACTTTTTTAGTGGGTTTTTTATTATGTGAAGTACACATCCTTAAATTTTCAGGGCATTTAACTATGCCAAAAACAAATTAAAAATCGCCAAAGATGGCGGTGTCGAAAACATGCTCTCGCACTCACTAAATTTAATTCTCTTTTTATTTTTATCTATTTTTATTATTAGTATTTATTTTTCGTATTTTAGTTTTATTTCAAATTTGGTAAGGAATTCGGATGTAATGCTAAGGCAAATCTTGTTTAATTTATTTTTCTTCATAACATATCTATTTTTCATATTTTTTGATGACTTTGTTTTTTTTTT
>BFEA01000282.1:202748-217094 GCA_003427395.1 Chara braunii | reverse complement strand
GAGAGAGAGAGAGAGAGAGAGAGAGAGAGAGAGAGAGAGAGAGAGAGAGAGAGAGAGAGAGAGAGAGAGAGAGAGAGAGAGAGAGAAGAAGAGAGGGAGAAACAGGGAGGGGGAGAGAAAGGAACGAGTCGATAGAAGGAGAAGGGAGAGGGGGGGAGAGAGAGAGAAAGAGTTCCTAGTCGTAATAAAACCGCCCTCCCGCAGTAGCAGCCAAGCGTCGGTCACCCATCCCCCAACAGTAGCAGCCAGATCCCGGTCACCCATCCCACAATGGCAACAATCAAATGTCGGTCACCCAAACCACAGTAGTAACAGCCAAATGCCGGTCACCCATCCTACAGTAGTAACAACCAAATGTCAGTCACCCATCCTACAATAGTAAAAGCCAAGTGACAACCGAAATATTTAACAAGTACATGAACTTGACAAGATGAGAGTGTGAGTAGCGAAAGCACAAACACATGAGAAGTTGAAAAGCCAAGTGAGAACCGGAACACTACCAGGAGCATGACCTTAACAAGATGAGAGTACGAGTAGTGAAAGCACAAACACATGAGAAGTTGAACAGCCAAGTGAGAACCGGAACACTACAAAGAGCATGAACTTGACGAAATGAGAGTGTGAGTAGTGAAAGCACAAACACATAATAAGTTGAACAACCAAGTGAAAACTGGAACACTACCAAGCGCATGAACTTGACAAGATGAGAGTGAAAGCACAAACACATGACAAGTTGAACAGCTAAGTGTGAACCGGAACACTACCAAGGACATGAACTTGACAAGATGAGAGTGAATGCACAAGCACATGGGAAGTTGAACAACCAAATGAGAACAGAAACACTACCAAGAGCATGAACTTGACAAGATGAGACTGTGAGTAGTAAAAGCACAAGCACATGACAGGTTGAACAGCCAAGTGAGAGTCCGAACACTACCAAGAGCATGAACTTGACAAGATGAGAGTGAGAGTAGTGAAAGCACAAGCACATGAGAAGTTGAACAACCAAGTGAGAACCGAAACACTACCAAGGGCATGAACTTGACAAGATGAGAGTACGAGTAGTGAAAGCACAAGCACATCAGAAGTTGAACAGCCAAGTGAGAACCGGAACACTACCAAGACCATGAACTTGACAAGATGAGCGTATGAGTAGCAAAAGCACAAACACATAAGAAGTTGAACAGCCAAATGAGAACCGGAACACTACCAAGAGCATGAACTCGACAAGATGAGAGTATGAGTAGTGAATGCACAAGCACAAGAAAAGTTGAACCACCAAGTGAGAACCTGAACACCATCAACAACATGGACTTGACAAAATGAGAGTATGGGTAGTAAAAGTACAAGCACATGAGCAGTTGAACAACCAAGTGTGAACCGGAACACTATCAAGAGTAAGAACTAGACAAGATGAGAGTACGAGTAGTGAAAGTACAAACACATGAGATGTTGAACAGCCAAGTGAGAACCGGAACACTACGAACGACATAAACTTGACAAGATGAGAGTGAAAGCATCACCACATGAGAAGTTGAACAGCCAAGTGAGAACCGGAACACTACCAAGAGCATGATCTTGACAAGATCAGAGTACGAGTACTGAAAGCACAAGCACATGAGAAGTTGAACAACCAAGTGAGAACCGGAACACTACCAAGACCATGAACTTGACAAGATGAGAGTATGAGTAACAAAAGCACAAGCACATGAAAAGTTGAAAAACCAACTGAGAACCGGAACACTACCAAGAACATGAACTCGATAAGATGAGAGTATGAGTAGTGAATGTAGAAGCAAATGAAAAGTTGAACCGCCAAGTGAGAACAGGCACACTACCAAGAGCATGGACTTCACAAAATGAGAGTATGGGTAGTGAAAGTACAAGCACATGACAAGTTGAACAGCCAAGTGTGAACCGGAACACTACCGAGAGTATGAACGTGACAAGATGATAATACGAGTAGTGAAAGCATAAACATATGAGAAGTTGAAAACCAAAGTGAGAACCGGAACACTACCAAGGACATAAACTTAACAGGTTGAGAGTATGAGTAGTGAAAGCACAAGCACATGAGAAGTTGAGCATGCAAGCAAGAACCGGAACACTACCAAGAGCATGGACTAGACAAGATGAGAGTATGAGTAGCAAAAGCACAAGCACATGAGAAGTTGAACAGCCAACTGAGAACCGGAACATTACCAAGAACATGAACTCGACAAGATGAGAGTATGAGTAGTGAATGCACAAGCACAAAAAAAGTTGAACCACCAAGTGAGAATCGGAACACTACCAAGAACATGGACGTGACAAAATGAGAGTATGGGTAGTGAAAGTTCAAACACATGAGAAGTTGAACAGCCAAGTGTGAACCGGAAGACTACCAAGAGTATGAACTTGACAAGATGAGAATACGAGTAGTGAAAGCACAAGCATATGAGTTGTTGAACAGCCAAGTGATAACCGGAACACTACCAAGGACATAAACTTGACAAGATGATAGTAAAAGCACTTGCACGTGAGAACTTGAACAACTAAGTGAGAACCGGAACACTACCAAGAGCATGATCTCGACAAGATGAGAGTATGAGAAGTGAAAGCACAAGCACAGGAGAAGTTGAACAGCCAAGTGAGAACCGGAACACTACCAAGAGCATAAACTTGACATGATGAAAGTTTGAGTAACGAAAGCACAAGCACATGAGACGTTGAACAACCAAGTGAGAACTGGAACACTACCAAGAGAATGAACTTGACAAGATGATAGTATGAGTAGTGAATGCACAAGCACATGAAAAGTTGAACCGCCAAGTGAGAACCAGAACACTACCAAGAGCATGGACTAGACAAGATGAGAGTATGAGTAGTGAAAGCACAAGCACATGAGAAGTTGAACACCCAACTGTTTACCGGAACACTACCAAGAGTATGAACTTGACAAAATGAGAATACGAGTGGTGAAAGCACAAGCACATGAGAAGCTCAACAACCAAGTGAGAACCAGAACATTACCAAGGACATGAACTTGAAAAGATGAGAATGAAAACACCTGCACATGAGAAGTTGAACAGCCAAGTGAGAACCGGAACACTACGAAGAGCACGATCTTGACAAGATGAGAGTATAAGTAGTGAAAGCACAAACACATGAGAAGTTGAACAAACAAGTAAGAACGGGAACACTACCAAGAGCATTAACTTGATAAGATGAGAGTATGAGTAGTTAATGCAGAAGCACATGAGAAGTTGAACCGCGAAGTGAGAACCAGAACACTACCAAGAGCATGAACTTGACAAAATGAGAGTATGGGTAGTGAAAGCCCAAGCACATGAGAAGTTGAACAGCCAAGTGTGAACCGGAACACTACCAAGAGTATGAACTTGACAAGATGAGAATACGAGTAGTGAAAGCACAAGCACATGAGAAGTTGAACAACCAAGTGAGAACCGGAACACTACCAAAGACATGAACTTGGCAAGATGAAAGTGAAAGCACCAACACATGAGAAGTTGAACAGCCAAGTGAGAACCGGAACACTACCAAGAGCATGATCTTGACAAGATGGGAGTATGAGTAGTGAAAGCACAAGCACATGAGAAGTTGAACAACCAAGTGAGAATCGGAACACTACCAAGAGCATGAACTTAACAGGTTGAGAGTATGAGTAGTGAAAGCACAAGCACATGAGAAGTTGAGCATGCAAGCAAGAACCGGAACACTACCAAGAGCATGGACTTGACAAGATGAGAGTATGAGTAATGAAAGCACAAGCACATGAGAAGTTGAACAGCCAAGTGTGAACCGGAATATTACCAAGAGTATGAACTTGAAAAGATGAGAATACGAGTCGTGAAAGCACAAATACATGAGAAGTTGAACAGCCAAGTGAGAACCGGAACACTACCAAGGACATAAACTTGACAAGATGAGAGTGAAAGCACCAACACGTGAGAACTTGAATAGCCAAGTGAGAACCGGAACACTACCAAGAGCGTGATCTCGCCAAGATAAGAGTATGAGTAGTGAAAGCACAAGCACAAGAGAAGTTGAACAACCAAGTGAGAACCGGAACACTACCAAGCACAAGCACATGAGAATTTGAACAGCCAAGTGAGAACCGAAACACTACCAAGAGCATGAACTTGACAGGATAAGACTGTGAGTAGTGAAAGAGAAATCACATGAAAAGTTGAACAGCCAGGTGAGAACCGGAACACTACCAAGAGCACGAACTTCGCAAGATGAGAATACGAGTAGTAAAAGCACAAGCACATGAGAAGTTAAACAGCCAAGTGAGAACCGGAATACTACCAAAAGTATGAACTTTACAAGATGAGAGTGAAAGTACAAGCACGTGGGAAGTTGGGCAGCCAAGTGAGAACTGAAACACTGTTATGCGATGGATGAGTCAGGCATGTCACTGAGACTTGCTCAAACACATGCTTGAAGCTCATGAACACAACCAACGATGTAATGGAACATCATCAAGTGGGAGTTGAGTCATGCATGCGAGTGAGACTTGCTCAAACACATGCTTGAAGCTCATGAATGCAACCAAGCATAAAACGGAACATCATTATGCGAGAGTTGGGCCATGCATGTGAGTGAGACTTGCTTAAACTCATGCTTGGGGCTCATGAATGCAACCAAGAATGAAACGAGATGTTATCATATGAGAGATGACTCATGGATGTGAGTGAGACTTGCTCAAACACATACTTGAAGCTCATGGATACAACCAAGAATGCAATGGGACCCCATCATGTGAGAGTTGAGTCATGCATGTGAGTGAGACTTGCTCAAACACATAATTGAAGCTCATGAGTACAACCAAGAATGCAATGGGACCCCATCATGTGAGAGTTGAGTCATGCATGTAAGTGAGACTTGCTCAAATACATGCTTGAAGCTTATGGATACAACCAAGAATGCAATGGGGCTTCATCATGTGAGAGTTGAGTCATGCATATGGATGAGACTTGCTCAAACACATGCTTGGAACTCATGAGTACAACCAAGCATGCAATGGAACATCATCATGTGAGAGAATCGAAAGGAACCATCTAGACGCTAGAATAAGCAAAGATAAGAGTTGTGATTTACTCCTAAGTGAAAAAGGGGGGAGAAAGTGAAAAAAGAGTGAGTGTAACTCACTCAACTGCATGAAATCACAAGGGAAGAAATGGCAATTCACAAGGGAGTGAAGAAAATGACAAAACAAGAGCTAATCATAATCTAAACACTGGAATAAGCAAAGACAAGAGTTGTGATTTGCACCTAAGTGAAGAAGTGGAGAGAAAGTGAAGAAAGGTGATTGTAACTCATTTAAATGCATAAAAACAAAAGGGGAGAAGTGACGATTCATAAGGGAGTGAAAAAAAGGACTAAACAAGAGTTAATCATCATCTAAACACTAGAATAAGCAAAGACAAGAGTTGCAATTTGTTTCTTAGTGAAGAAGAGGAGAGAAAGTGAGAAAAGAGTGAGTGTAACTCACTCAAATGCATGAAATCACAAGGGGAGAAGTGACTATTCACAAGGAAGTAAAGAAAGGGACAAAACAAGAGTTCATCATCATCTAAGCACTAGAATAAGCAAAGGCAAGAGTTGCAATTTGTTTCTAAGTGGAAAAAAGGAGAGAAAGTGAGAAAAGAGTAAGTGTAAGTCACTCAAATGCACGAAATCACAAGGGGAGAAGGGACGATTCATAAGGGAGTGAAAAAAATGACAAAACAAGAGTTAATCATCATCTAAACACTAGGATAAGCAAAGACAAGAGTTGCGATTTGTTTCTAAGTAAAAAGAGGAGAGAAAGTGAGAAAAGAGTGAGTGTAACTCACTCAAATGCATGAAATCACGAGGGGAGAAGTGACGATTCACAAGGAAGTGAAGAAAATGACAAAACAAGAATTAATCATCATCTAAACACTAGAATCATCAAAAACAAGAGTTGTGATTTGTTTCTAAGTGAAAACGAGGAGAGAAAGTGAGAAAAGAGTGAGTGTAACTCACTCAAACGTATGAAATTACAAGGGGAGAAGTGCCGATTTATAAGGGAGTGAAGAAAATGACCCGTGGAGAGATCGTTACTAGTGAGAAGGCTTCCTACCATCTACTCTAAGCTTAGGAAAATTCTCATGGAGATAGGGAGAGAAAAAGAGAGTGGGGAGAGAGAAAGATGAAGGAGAAGAAGGAAAAGAATGAGAAGAAGAGGATGAAGGAGAGGGGGGGGGAGAAAGAAGATAAGGGGGGAAGAAGAAGAAGAGGAATAAGAAAAATAATAATAATAATAATAATAATAATAATAATAATAATAATAATAATAGTAATAATAATGAGAAGAAGAAGAAAAAGGAGATGAATCTCCTCCTTTCCACTCACCTCCTTGATGTCCTGGAGATGTAGCATCAACCTTGATGAAGTCTCTCCCTTCCTTGCACAAGAATCACCTTGGCTATGACTCTCTTCTTCCCCAAGCCCTTCTCTCCCTCTTCTCTCAATTCCTCCCAAGTTATGGCAAACTCCCTCTACTATGGCTATGGAGTCCTCCCCTCTAGGAGAGCTAATGGGACTCGCCCTAGCCTCTCTATCTTCCTCACATTCTGGGTGCTATGGCGGATTACCACCATAGGCCAGCCTCTCTACCACTAACCTCTAGAGCTCCTCCTCCTAGCTTACAGTCTCCTCTAAGCTCTCCAACTGGCAGGGGTTCCCCTCTCCTCTCTCCAAGTGAGAAAGTGTTCCTATGAGCTCACTTGGGCAGCATGGGCACTCCTCATGCAAATGTGGGTATGGCGGACTGAATCCTCAGCTTATGTAGGCTGAAACCAGCACTTCGGCTAGCCCATGGGCCTCCCCATGTGCCTTAAGGTAAATCGAGGTACCCCCAAGGCAAAATTTCACCACTAGACCCTTCCGGAGGGACCCGGGCTTTATTTTGGCCAAGTATATGCAGTCCGAGTGGTTGGTACCAACTCAGATTGCCTCTTGGCCTCCTTCAGCCTCCTTTTCATCTTCAAAATGTTGCCCCCTTGGGTCCCAATGCCCAAGGGGCAACCTTACTTGAGGGAACAAGACGTAGAGGGTTTTTTTCCCGATTTGTTCAGTTTCTTCCCCATTTTTGGTAGGCCGAGGTATTTCCCCATGCCTCGGTGTCGGGGGCCTACATACGTACGGGCTGGTAACCCTGTGTATATATATATATATATATATATATATATATATATATATATATCGTATATATATATATATATATTCAGCCTCCTGATGAGTCGGTGAAACTCCGACGAAACAGTTTGTCACAACCCCTCATTTGTTGTCCTCTTCTCTCTCTCTGCCTACGGTTTACCGGACAGTTCTGTTTGTGACGATATATATNTTTGTTGTCCTCTTCTCTCTCTCTGCCTACGGTTTACCGGACAGTTCTGTTTGTGACGATATATATATATATATATATATATATATATATATATATATATATATCATATTTATCCCACCCTTCTATTCTACCTAAAGATACAACTTTAGTATAACAACCCTCCTTTCTCTATAGTACTGGTTTCTCATTTATCTCAAAAGACAACTTTGATTGTCATTTTCATGCTTAGCTCATCTCGACCCACAAACTTCTTCAGCCTGGAGCCATATACCCAATTCGTCTATGTCGTCCCATCTAGTTTCTCAATCTGGCAGGCCCCATGCTCGCCACATCTCGTAATCTTATACGAACCTAAGCATCGTTTGTCCAACTTCCTTGACCACAGAGTCGTACAGTAATACGATATCTCCAACGTGAAGAGGTTTATTTCGTATTCGCGCCATCTTATCTCACTTGAACTTGCAACTGTCATGATTGTTAGCCACTCTACTCGCCGCCTCTTGAAATTTGTCTCTTTGGCTCCAATTTGACGTGCCCTTAGGTCAAGCAATCTTTGGACGACAATGCCGTCTGGATGTTTTGCCATCTCCGAGTTGGGAACTTCGCATATCCGTCATATGATAACATAACTGACGTGTAGTTGATACTTCTCTTGACAGTAATATACTCGACGAAGAAAGCAACTCTTAAAAAATTTGGTTATTGATTAAGCCTACCATCTGTTTATTCTGTGAGAAAGTTCGTAATGATGGTATGTCCTCTTTCCACATGTGCATTTGCTTGAGGGTGCGCTGCAATCGTGTACTTGACGATCACATCATACTCGTTGAAAAACGTTTTTACCTCTATACAAGTGAACTCGGATTCTTTACCCATTACGAACCTCATACTCTTCAATGCAATGAGCCAACACTCGAGCAGTCTTAGTGCGAATCACCTTGCCATCCACAAAAACTGAAAGGTTATCTCGACCATTAAAAAAATCATTATACCCTCCTACTCCCAAAGGCATTGCTAATAGGTCCAGATGAAGGGTGGCTCCAACCTCACATATATATCTTGGGTGAAGCGGCTCCCATGGTCTAAGGGAGGACCGCTTCTGACATGGTACACATGACTTGTAATACTTCTCAATCATTTGCCTCATGAGTCGTGACATCCCAATAATATAATCCCTGCACCTTTAGATACATTGCATGTATAATCCTATACCCATCTGCTTTCCCATCATGTAGGACGACTATGACATCAATTTGTCGAGTGACGCCTCAGACTACCCTTCTGGGATTCCTTCCTCTACTCCTCATGAAGAAATGATCATCCCTTACTAAGAACTGCTCCCACATTTTTATGACTTTCTCACTAACATTTTTTTCCCTAATTTCGTATGAAAAAAATATTCCAAGTTCAAGATATACTCTGTTATATTCTTCTGCGTGAAATGTCTTTAAGCTCTTTCTCACTCAAAATCATCACACTCTTTTGTGAAACACATTCTCTTCTTTATTTTGTTTTTCTCCTTCAATCCAATAAACCTATTCTTGGAGCAGTAAATTCTTTAGGAGAAATATTTCACTTACCAACCTTTCGTGTTTTTCCACCTATAGAGATTCACTTTCCACTGTGATCAACTCCTCCTACAATCCATACTTATCCGCCAGTGTCAACTCCATCATCCATTCCACTCCTGACATACCCTACTAATTTTTCTCAACATAATGTTTAAGGATTATGTTTGACCGTCGTACATGACCTGGAGGTGCAAGTCACACCGGTTGTCCGGGAATAACATGCTCACATACGGCTAGTGACCATGAATTAATGTGTAGTTGTACATCTTCATCTTTATTCAAAAAGTTGTCGACTGGTGGGGTTTCCTCGACCACTCTTTTATTCCTATTATCCTTGTCGACTCGACTCAAACCACCGACTCTACTTTTGTTTCCTAAAATACACTCCAATTCGAAGTCAAACATCTAGGTGTATGTCAACCATCTGACAATAGTTGGATCCGAAAGAGCATAATTCTCAATGGAACTTTCCAGAGCAGTTGGGTTTATCCTCAACATAAACCTTCTCCCAAAGATATAGTTTTTGAAGATTGAAGACTTGCCAATGTTTCATGCATAAACAAGGAGTAATTCCTCTAAGTTATGTTAAGCATTCAATTTTCAAACCCTAACGACCGTTCTTCTCATTTGCAATTTTATTGAATTAAAACACATCCCAAAGCAGTTGACCCTTCATCTGTCTCCACAATAGATGGTATAGTTAACGTGGCAGCATGGTAAGATACTCCCACCACTGAACCTCCTTCCTCAATTTTTTGTATGCCTTCAATTACTAGCTCCTGCTTGTCTCCCCATTACCATTCTTAGCCTTAACGCACTATTTTTCGCAGTTGCTCAATTTTAGCAACAAATCTTTTAATGAAAATTCTCCAAAATTCACTCGACCCTATCAAAGGATTGAAGAGAAGGCGCTAACGCGAAGTTCTGAACCTTAATTGGGGAATACGGCCTTGTAAGATTTACTTGGAGAGCCGTATGCAATAAAAGTTGTAAGTACGGTTCGGAGGAAAGAAAAAACAAAACATGCTTACTTTCGTGATTGTCCTGAATGACATTGCTTATTCAAAAATCTTGTTTGTCTTCTTACCGTCGTCGACGACCCGTTTCGTCGCACCCAAACCCTAAGATAATCGCTTCGCGCATACAATGTTTGATTTTCGATCCACTCGCACTAAGATTATGTTATTTTAATAAGTCTAGGATCTTGCACTTGATCCCATACAAATCGTCTCACTCGTGACATAACCTTCTGCACACCTTTCTCCTTTGATCCTTTCATAACCAGATCATCCACATACAGTTGTGTCATATGAGGACTAACTGTTTCCATAGCTTTTATCATATGCCTTTGAACCATGGCTACTGCGTTTGTCGACCCTTGTAGTGTGACATTCATTTGAATCAGACCTCGAGGTGTATGCATGGTCGTCATGGGTCTATATTCCCTTCATAAGGTCTCATTATAGACCGCCATGTGCAGACTTCTGAAAGTGCATCAGCATTCGATAGACCACATGCGTCTCTTACAGTTACAATATTTAAATGTCATAAATTATATTCTCATAGCAAGGTCTCATTTAGTTTAACGAAGCAAAACCAAAAGGATGCATACGGCTCACTCGAGTAGTATGCTACATGCGTGCGGATCTTCCCATTGAGATAATTCGTCACTATCTCTTCATGAGCTAGACTGACATATTGTGTATTTCGCAAATTTATAACTCGTGGGACACGGTACGAATTAGAAACATCGTGATCTTGCCAACGTCAAGACGTCCCCGTTCGTCATCATTGAAGGCATAGGCAGTATGTCTTCCTCATTATTAATTATTTCTCCTGCGCTGTAAAAAAATCAGACTCTCTTATAATTAATGTCTTTTATGTCTCCTCGTTGATACGACATGACCCATTTTTTGCATTATCTCGCATCTGCAGTATCAGCTCTCGTTCCCGCTCGTAATAAACTTCCTCTTCCCCAGTCTTGAACACGGGAACTGACGACACTTCTTGTCTATCCTTTTGAACCGCCTTTCTGACCCATGCTTGAGCCTAGCCTTAACAAAGGTCGAGTTGAAGTTTGGGATTCAGCCCCTGCCGATTCTCGTACTCTTCCAGACAAGCGATATGTCAGCTTTGCCTCTCGTTCTCCAATTTGTTTCATCACCTTTTCCCTCAAGGCGTCAACTTCCCCTGGATCTGTCATCCCATAGGTATATACTATCTCCGCAGCATCGCCTATGTTGGCCAAGCTAAGAGACTGTCTCCGATTGTTTTTCCTCTTCTTCCTATTCCCTTTCCAACCTCTTTTTCTCCTCCTTTGATTCTTCGAATGTGAAAGAGTAAGGATTAGGCCGATTCCTTATACTTCGTGGCCCCGTATTCCTGCATTTGACAACCTCATAATTGCCACACACTGGGTCGGATAAAACGCGACACTTCATCCCATTATGCTTGTTAAGTATGATGGATTCATTTCCGATTAGGAATGACCGGCCCAATAGGATAGGGTGGTCCAAATTCTGATATTATGAAGAAACAGTTGCTTACTTTTACCTTTCGAATCTCAACAGTCACACATCCCTACGAACACGGTTCTACTATTAGCTCCCATAAAAATTTTATTATCGGAGCAATCAATTTTCGTCCCCAAGTGCAGGGCATGTTTCTTTTTTATGAGGTTCATCTCGATGCCTGTATCCACCATCGTCGTGCATGACTTCCCTTGCACTATCAGATCCAAGCACCCGCATGCTACGCACTTCCAATCCATTTTAAAGTCTGTTTTTGCCCATTTCGCTTCTCTGGGAATTATAGTGCCCAAACGTACACTGGCCATGTATTTTTTCCTTTGTATTCTTTCTTTGTTTTGCCTTTATTCTTGCTTGCTTTTCTTGTTCTTATAGGCAACTAGGTTTACTGAGTCTGTGTGCAATATCATTTGTGGAACGTGTCAGGAGTCACAAGGCTGGGTCCTGAGTCTGTGCAAGCCTCTGATAAGTTGCGACAGGGCTGTTTTTCCGAACTTTAGAACAAGAGTGTAATGTTTGTTTTTTCGTTTCCGTTTTCTTTTTTCCCCTTTGTTCTTTCTTTCTTTCTTTCTTTCTTTCTTTCATTCGAACTCGTATCCGTATGCCGAGTAGTGTTGTGGCGGCATAGTCTCTGAACTCTGGACATGTAGTGCACTTTTGCGTCGTTGAGCCTTTGGGCAACGGGACATGTTGAGTAAGACGGCAGGGTTAGAGTTTTTTTGGGGTACCTGTGCCAGTTGGGTAGTAAAGTCGGACTGGTCTGTAATGGAATCGGGCTGGTCAGTATACCGTCCGGGGTCTATTTTTGGATCTACGTTTTTTTTCCAATAATTTAGTAGGCGGGCTGCAACGTTTTTTCGTTTTTTCGTTTTTAGTTTTTCCGGGTTTTACGCCGAGTTGCCTGGGATAACTATAAGTATAATGATTGCAGCGTTTTTCGGTGTTTCCGGGTCCTATGCCAAGTTGCCCGGGATCGTTTCCGGAGATGGTAGCGGGCTTAAGGCGGAGGTGGGTTGGAGGAACGCGTGGCTTGGTATAGGGTCGACGAAGGTGGTTTCCCCATGAGGAGGAACGCGTGGCGGCTGTCGAAACCGGTCGGGGTGCCATACCCACCGGCGTTTCAATCATTGTGTACTATTGTATTTTTGTACTGTGTACGATGCGATTTTCAATCATTTTGTACTTGTGTGTACGATGTGATTTGCAATCATTTTGTATTTCTGTACTTCTATAACTGGTACGAGGCAATATCATCCTTTATCATATGTGATGTGATATCCTAATCAGCAATCTCACACACCCGGTCATGAAGAGTAGTCGCGGTGAACGAGTGGCGGAAATAACGAACGGCGGGAGACGTGTGCAAGTGACCTTGGCCCCGCCTTGCCGCCTTACCTGGGCGTCCGACTCATTGTCGACCGTATCCCCTATGTCCCGGACCAAGACACAGTCCCACAGTGCACAGTCAGCAGTCAACATGCAGAGAACACACAGTTGTCGTGAATGCAGTTAATCGGAATCTGAAGATTCCGCCAGTTATGGTAATTTACCGTCTTTGCTGTTTCTTCGCCCCAGGTGAAAATTTGGGGTGCTCAGTCCTATATTACCTGCCCCAAATGTTACCAGACTGCCACCAAACTTGGTGGTCCCTCTCAGTGTGCCACAGGGAAGGCCCCCACCAAATTTCATGTCAATCGGACACCGTTTGGGCCAAGTTGCCCGTTTCAGGCGTCCGCCGGCTCCTGGTGAACAGTTCGGAGGAAGTCCGTTTTCTGATTTTTTCAGAAAACGGAGTCAGATGGCCTGCTGGTTCTACAGGTCATCTGTTCATACCCAGGATATGGGGTCTGAACAGTCTCAGACCCCATTCCCAAGTACCTACAGCACCGCTACCGACACGCCGTCGGCCGCATTTCGCCCGATCGCAGTTCCCGCGTGACCCTTGCAACGGTGGTGGTTACCCTGTCCGTTGCCTGCCCAAATACTTAGAACAGCAGAATGACAAGGTTAACAACAATCTATCCAGGGGAAAGGTCAACGAGGCATCATGGGATGTACCTCAGTCTATCCAAACACTTAGAACAACAAAATGACAAAAACAACAGCAACCTACCCAAGGGAGAAATGAGTGAAGTAGCACGGGAAGAATCGCCGCCCAACCAAGCACTTAGAACAACAAAATCACAAGGTTAACATTAATCTACCCCGGGGAAAGATCAGCGAGGCATCATGGGATGTACCGCAACCCACCCAAGCACTTAGAACAGCAAAATGACAACGCTAACAATAATCTACCCAGGGGAATGATCAGCGAAGTATCATGGGGTGAATCGCAGCCCACCCAAGCACTTAGAACAACAAAATGACAATGCCAACAGCAATTTACCCAGGGGAATGATCAGCAAAGTATCACGGGATAAATCGTAGCCCACCCAAACACTTAAAACAATAAAATGACAATGCTAACAGCAATCTACCAATAAGAATGATCAGCGAAGTATCATGGGGTGAATCGCAGCCCACCCAAGCACTTCGAACAGCAAAATGACAATGCGAACAACAATCTACCCAGGGGAATGATCAGCGAAGTATCATGGGGTGAATCGCAGCCCACCCAAACACTTAGAATAGGACAATGACAATTCTAACAGCAATCTACCCAGGGAATGATCAGCGAAGTATCATGAGATGAATCGCATCCCACCCAAGCACTTAGTACAACCAAATGACAAGTTCGGAAGCCATCTAATCAGGGGAAAGTTCACCGAAGTATTCCGGAATGAATCGCAACACATACAAGCATCAAGATCAACCAAAAGATGAGTTTGGAAGCAATCTAGCAAGGGGAAAGTTCACCGAAGTATCCCGG
>BFEA01000282.1:178294-201683 GCA_003427395.1 Chara braunii | reverse complement strand
ATCAAGGACAACCAAAAGATGAGTTTGGAAGCAATCTAGCAAGGGGAAAGTTCACGGAAGTATCCCGGAATGAATCGCAACAGATACATGCATCAAGGATAGCCAAAAGATGAGTTTGGAAGTAATCTAACAAGGGCAAAGTTCACGGAAGTATCCCAGAATGAATCGCAACACATACAAGCATCAAGATCAGCCAAAAGATGTTTAGAAGTAATCTAGCAACGACAAAGTTCAGAGAAGTATCTCAGAATGAATCGCAACACATACAAGCATCAAGGACAGCCAAAAGATGAGTTTGGAAGCAATCTAGCAAGGAGAAAGTTCACGGAAGTATCCCGGAATGAATCGCAACACATACAAGCATCAGGATGAGCCAAAAGATGAGTTTGGAAGCAATCTACTAAGGGGAAAGTTTATGGAAGTATCCGAGGGTGAATCGTAACACATACATGCATCAAGGACAGCCAAAGGATGAGTTTGGAAGCAATCTAGCAAGGGCACAGTTCACGGAAGTATCCCAGAATGAATCGCAACACATACAAGCATCAAGATCAGCCAAAAAATGAGTTTGGAAGCAATCTAGTTAGGGGAAAGTTCAGAGAAATATCCGGAATGAATCCCAATACATACATGCATCAAGGACAGCCAAAAGATGAGTTTGGAAGCAATCTAGCAAGGGGCAAGTTCACGAAAGTATCCCGGAATGAATCGCAACACATACATGCATCGAGGAGAACCAAAAGATGAGTTTGGAAGCAATCTAGCAAGGGGAAAGTTCACGGAAGTATCCCGGAATGAATCGCAACACATACATGCATCAAGGACAGGCAAAATATGAGTTTGGAAGCAATTTAGCAAGGGGAAAGTTCACGGAAGTATCCTTGGGTGAATCGCAACACATACAAGCATCAAGATCAGCCAAAAGATGAGTTTGGAAGCAATTTAGCAAGGGGAAAGCTCACCGAAGTATCCCGGAATGAATCGCAACATATACAAGCATCAAGGACAGTCAAAAGATGAGTTTGAAAGCAATGTACTCCCCCTATTTCCTGTTGACATCAACCCAAGAACTGCGATTTGCGACCCAGTGGAGAAATGAGTAGGAGAGAGAGATTATGAGAGAAAAAAAAAACAAAGATTTAGCTGAACAACACAAGGGGAAGGAGTATGAAGAAGAGGAGGTAGGAGGGGGAGAGGGGGAGGAAGATGGAGGGGAAGGAGAAGAAGAAGAAGAAAAAGAAGGAGAAGAGGAAGAAGAAGAAAAAGAAGAAGAAAAAGAAGAAGGAGAAGAAGAGGAAGAGGAAGAGGAAGAAGACGAAGAAGAAGAAGAAAAAGAAGAAGAAAAAGAAGAAGAAGGAGGAGGAGAAGGAGAAGGAGGAGCGGGAAGGCACTTCTCCATTCACCCCCTTGGATGTCTCTTCCTTGATGAAGCTTTCCTCTCCTTGGCTATAGCTACCTCCCTCTCCAAGTCTTTCCTTCCCTCCTCTCTCACCTCCTTCGAGTACCCACGGGCTCCTATCAGTAAGACTAGGGAGTCCTCCCCTCTAGGAGGGCTAATGGGACTCCTCCCAGTCTTGCCTTCTCCTCCACTAGCCTGGGAGTTATGTCGGACTACCTTCTCCACTACCACTAGCTTGTAGAGCCACCCCCTACTAGCTCACAGTCACCTCCAAGCTCCCGGACTTGCATGGGTTCCCCTCACTGCTCTCCAGTTGCCTCTAGAGCTCTCCTGGGCTCATTTGGGCAGCATGGGCACTCCTCATGCAAGTATGAGTGTGGCGGACTGTATCCCCAGCTTATATAGGCTGGGAACAGCAGTCCAGCTAGCCCTTGGGCCCTCCCAAGTGCCCCAAGGTGAACCGAGGTACCCCCAAGCCCAATTTTCACCTCTAGGCCTCTCCGGGGGCAGCTGAGCCTCTTTTTGGTCAAGTACATGCAGTCCGAGTGGTTGGTACTAACTCGTATTGCCTCTTGGCCTACCCCGGCCTTTTTTCCACTACACAAATGTTGCTCCCTTGGGTCCTAATACCCAAGGGTCAATTTTACTGGAAAGAAAAGGGCCTAGTGGACCTTTTTCTCGATTTTTTCAGTTTTCGGCCTCCCTTGGGTAGGCCGGACCATTTTTCAAAGTGGTGGCACCTTTTCAGCCTTGGATCTGATTAAGATCCATGACCTGCAATAATCCGTACTACCCCTTAGTATCCCATGCTTCAATTTTGAGCCCCTAAGTTCAATTTTTCAATTTTTAGTGCACCTGGATCTCTTTTTGGGCCAAATGCACTGTTTTGTTTTTTTCCTACTTTTGTTTCTTTCCATTTTGGGCTGCCACCTCATTCCGGATCTAGCCGTTTTTTGCTGGGCACAAAAAACGGTTGTTTTCTCTCGACCATGAGATCTGATTTCTGATCCATGGTCCAAAAGAAAACCGGATTTCTCCCACTTGCATTTTCGTTCATTTTGCCTTTTTAAATTCAGATATTGTTGAGATATGGCCCCAAGGGTCATATCTCAGCAATCCGGTCTGCACTCCTTGGATCTAGGAGGAGTGAGGTCATCATTGGGACCTGGCAGTCCCTACCGCAGCCATCCCAATGGGCCGGCATGCTCTCCTCCACCCATTCCTCCTATTTTGTCACATTCTCCCTCATTTTTCTCTTCTTTTTCTTTTTCTTTTCTTTTTCTTTTCTTTTTCTTTTATTTTCTTTGTGACATGTGTTATTTTGCTGAGCACTCTCTTTCTAGGCCTTAGGGCCTTGAACATGGCCAGGTTCATGGTCGGCTGTTGGCCGTTTCACCCCGGCTCACAAGGTTGGCATGCCCATGCCTCTAGGGGCCCATTTCCCTCCCGTTAGCCGCTACTTTGAGCCCCCTTGGCTCTGATTTTTCTCGGCTAGCCAATTTCTTGCTTGAAGCCCCTTGGGCTCTTGTTTTCTCATGATTAGCTAGTCCAAAATACTTCGGACTGCTGGGCAACCCTCCCCTTATTATTTTTCTTTTGCTCCTCACTCCCGTTTCCACCCGTTTGAGCCCCACTAGTGTTGACACTAGTGATGCTAATATTCTCCACCGTCGGGATTCTTGATCTCGACGACGCTACTCATTTCTCATGGCCACTTTTTTCCTTGCCAAGTGGTCTCCTTCCCGGGACACCTCAAGTCCCCCCCGCTTCCCATGCTAGTCCCATTTTTTCGTTCCGCCGGCGGTGCTGTCGACAAGGCCCAGTTCTCGATAATTTTTATTTGAGCCCCTTTGGCCTCGGCGTCATCCCGGTAGACGTCCAATTTTTATTTGGGACTTCCCATGTCCCCGGCAATCCTGTTTTATTATTTTTTTTATGTGTCCCTTGCGCCGTCAATGTTTTCCCGCCCGCGGGACCCCTGCCGTGCCGTTGTCGTTTTGCCGTCATACTCCCCTTAGGCCCGCGACACCATTTTCTAATGTTTTCGGCGTGCCGAGGCCCATTTCCCCTAGGTCCGAACATTCCCATGCAGTCTGTTATTTCCCGGACTGCATTCACCACCATTTTGTTAGTCCCATAGCCCCATGTCATACCCCAAGCCTAAGGAAAATAATGCGTAAACTTTTCTAAGGCATCTGGGCTCAATTTTGGCTCCCGGAGCTCGTTTGCCCCTCCCTACGCAGTCCGTTGTAACTCGGACTGCGGTAGGGGCTGTTTTCTTTATCCTAGTGCCCCACAACTAGCCCCCAACTGTAAGAAAATAAAACGGCCAACTCCCAAGTGCATCCGGTCTCCATTTTGGCTCCCGGTGTACCTAAAACATGTTTTTGGCCTCTCCCATCCGTTACTTTTCGGTTGCAAGGGGCATTGTTTTCGTTTAATTTTCTCAGCATAAATCAAAGAAAAACATGGACCTTTGTAACTGCCATATTGCCCAAGTGAATCTGGTCCAAAATCCTTCCCCTAGGTGAACGTTTTTGTCCGTTGGTGCCCTTTTTGACTTTTGCCCTTTTTACTTTTCTTTTCTTTTCTTTTCTTTCCTTTTCTTTTCCCTCCACTTGTGGCTAGTTGGGACTTGGCAGTCCCTACTTGCTGCAGTCCCAACGGACGGCCAACTCACTCATCCTCTCTCACCTCCCATTTTTCTTTTCTTGTCTTTTTCTTTGGGCATGCCAAGTGTCAACTAGCCGTTAAGGCCATTTTCTCACTTTTCTTTTCTTTTCTTTTCTTTTTCCTCCTTTCTTGGACAGTTGAGACTTGGCAATCCCTACTTGCTGCAGTCCCAACTGACGACCAACTCACTCACTCCCTTTCACCTTCCTTGTCTTATTCTCCCTTATTTTTCTTTTTCTTTTTCTTTTTATTTTTGCATACCAAGTGTCAACTAGCCGTTAAGGCCCTTTTCTTGCCTCCTCCTCTTAGTTTTGGCCCTTCCTATACCCAAGGGCCAGTCCGTTATTTTTTCGGACTGCAGTTATGACCCTTCCCTGCCCTTGGGAGTCACCGTTTGCCCCTCTCCCTTCCAAACAGTAGGCCCCCATGCACCGATTTTCTCCGGGAGACCTATTTTTCTCATGGAGCCCCTACGGCTCCTTTTTTTCTTGGGGGAGGTCAATCCGAGATTTTTGGGATTGCTCCCATGCCTCTAGCACTTGTCTTCTTTCCTTTTTATTTTTCTTTTGGCCCTCCCGCTAGCTCTCACTAGTGCCTGCACTAGTGGTGCTAATATTTTTGGTCGTCAAGATCCCCGATCTTGACGGTGCCACTTGTTTTATTTTTTTGCACCACATACCATGCCGCCATTTTCCCTTGGGACGTCACAGGTCCCCACCACTTGTCCCGCACTAGTCCTTGATACTAGTCCCCGACACTAGTCCCACCGGTACTTGTCCCACCGGTACCGCATTTTCCACCTAGTCCCATGTGGTCCCCGACACTTGCCCCATGGGTGCCACATTTTTGTCTAGTCCCGTGCGGTCCCCGACACTTTGTCCCATCGGTACCACATTTTTGTCTTGTCCCGTGTGGTCCCCGACACTTTGTCCCATTGGTACCACATTTTGTTTAGTCCTGTGTGGTCCCCGACACTTTGTCCCATTGATGCCGCACCTTTGCTTGGTCCCATGCGGTCCCCGGCACTTCGTTCCGCCGGTACCATGTCTTTTCTTGGTCTCACGCGGTCCCTGATACTTTGTCCCGCCGGTACCATGTCTTTTTTTGGTCTCACGCGGTCCCCGGCGCTTTGTCCCGCCGGTACCATGTCTTTTCTTGGTCTCACGCGGTCCCCGGTGCTTTACGTACCATTCACCCATTTCCCTCGCTTCTTTTCCTCTCTCTGCGGCGTGTCTCTTATGTCACTACCTTTCCCCGACGGTCCTTCTCCACCTCAGGGAAGGGTCGCCCTTGCTGTTTCCTCACGGTCTTCTATCGTTCCTTGTTCCGTCAATTTCTTCTTAGTTCAATGATCCCAACGACCTTGGGCAGTCTCTAGGTTCCTAGTGTTTGTGCCTAAGCCTTGATCCTTTCATCCTTCTTCCCTCCGGTTTTCTCTGTCGTGCACAAACCGACCATATACAGTCTCTCGAGTGATGGGAAGTTGCTCTTTCCGTCATGTGCATGTGCATTTACTAGTTCAATCCTCACCTTCTCAAGGTCATGTGTATGGTAGTGCTCCGTTTCACGCTTGGTTGATATTTCACTCATGTGCATGTGCTTTCACTAGTTCAATCTTCACTTTTTCATGTGGATTGTAGTGTTCTGATCAACACTCGGTTGCTATTTCACTCATGTGCATGTGCTTTTGTTAGTTTAACCTTCACTTTGTCAACTTCATTTGTGTGGTAGTGCTCTGGTTCACACTTGGTTGCTCTTTCATTTATATGCATGTGTTTTCGTTAGTTCAAACTGCACTTTGTCAAGTTCATATATATGGTAGTGTTCCGTTTCAATACTTGGTTGCTCTTTCACTCATGTGCATGTGCTTTTGTTAGTTCAACCTTCACTTTGTCACGTTCATGTGTATGACAGTGTTCCGTTTCAACACTTGGTTGCTCTTTCACTCATGTGCATGTGCTTTTGTTAGTTCAAACCTTCACTTTGTCACATTCATGTGTATAGTAGTTTTTCGTTTCAACACTTGATTGCTCTTTCCTTCATATGCATGTGCTTTCGTTAGTTCAAACTTTATTTTGTCAAGTTCATGAGTGTTCTAGTGTTCCGGTTGACACTTGGTTGCCCTTTCATCCATGTGCATGTGCATTCGTCAGTTCAACCTTCACTTTGTCAAGTTCATGTGTATGGTAGTGTTCCGTTTCAACACTTGGTTGCTCTTTCACCCATGTGCATGTGCATTCAGTAGTTCAACCTTCATTTTGTCAAGTTCATGTGTATGGTAGTGTTCCGTTTCATACTTGGTTACTCTTTCATCCATGCACATGTGCATTCACTAGTTTAATCTTCACTTTGTCAAGTTCATGTGTATGGTAGTGTTCCGTTTGAACACTTGGTTGCTCTTTCACCCATGTGCATGTGCATTCACTAGTTCAACCTTCATTTTGTCAAAGTTCATGTGTATGGTAGTGTTCCGGTTCACACTTGGTTGTTCTTTCATTCATGTGCATGTGCATTCGTTAGTTCAATCTTCACCTTCTCAAGTTCATGTGTATAGTAGAGTTTTGTTTCACACTTGCTTGCTCTTTCCTCCATGTGCATGTGCATTCACTAGTTCAATTCTCACCTTGTCAAGTTTATGTGTATGTTAGTGCTCCGTTTCACGCTTGGTTGCTCTTTCACTCATGTGCATGTGCTCTCACTAGTCCAATCTTCACTTTGTCAAGTTCATGTGGATTGTAGTGTTTCGATGAACACTCGGTTGCTCTTTCACTCATGTGCGTGTGCTTTTGTTAGTTCAACCTTCACTTTGTTAAGTTCATGTGTGTGGTAGTGTTCTGGTTCACACTTGGTTGGTCTTTCATTCATATGCATGTGCTTTCGTTAGTTCAAACTGCACATTGTCAAGTTCATGTATATGGTAGTGTTCCGTTTCATTTCTGGATTGTTTTTTTAGTCATGTGGATGTGCTTTTGTTAGTTCAACCTTCACTTTGTCACGTTCATGTGTATGGTAGTGTTCCGTTTCAACACTTGGTTGCTCTTTCACTCATGTGCATGTGCTTTTGTTAGTTCAAAACTTCACTTTGTCACGTTCATGTGTATAGTAGTTTTCCGTTTCAACACTTGATTGCTCTTTCGTTCATGTGCATGTGATTTCGTTAGTTCAAACTTCACTTTGTCAAGTTCATGAGTGTTGTAGTGTTCCGATTCACACTTGGTTGCTTTTTGACTCATGTGAATGTGCGTTCGTGAGTTCAAACCTTCACTTTGTCAAGTTCTTATGTGTGGTAGTATGCTATTTCACACTTGGTTGTTCTTTCACCCATGGACATGTGCATTCGTTAGTTCAAACCTTCACTTTGTCAAGTTCACGTGTGTGGTAGTATTCTGTTTCCACACTCGGTTGCTCTTTCACTCATGGGCATGTGCATTCGTTAGCTCAACCTTCACTTTGTCAGGTTCATGAGTACGGAAGTGTTCCGTTTTAACACTTGGTTGTTCTTTCACTCATATGCATGAACTTCGTTAGTTCAACCTTCACTTTATGAAGTTTATGTGTATGGTAGTGTTCCGTTTCAACACTTGGTTGCTCTTTCACTCATAGGCATGTGTTTTCGTTAGTTCAACCTTCATCTTGTGAAGTTCATGTGTGTGGAAGTATTTGGTTTCACACTTGGTGGCTCTTTTACTATGGGATGGGTGACCATCATGGGTGACCGGCATTTGACTGCTACTACTGTGGGATGGCTGACCGACATTTGGCTACTACTATTGTGGGATGGGTGACCTGCATATTTGGCTGCCACTACTATGGGATGGGTGACCGACATTTAGCTGCTACAACGAAAAGATGATTTGATTAGGACTACAGGTCTCTCTCTTTCTCTCACACACACACACTCACTCTCTCTCTCTCTCTCTCTCTCTCTCTCTCTCTCTCTCTCTCTCTCTCTCTCTCTCTCTCTCTCTCTCTCTCTCCCACACACACTTTTCCGCACACACACAGACGCTTCCCTGAACACTACACACCCTTATCTTGTAGACCTTCGTTATCAGGGCACATCCTGATAACAAATGTATACAAGCCANCTCTCTCTCTCTCTCTCTCTCTCTCTCTCTCTCTCTCTCTCTCTCTCTCTCTCTCTCTCTCTCTCTCTCTCTCTCTCTCCCACACACACTTTTCCTCTCTCTCTCTCTCTCCCTCTTCATCTTGCCCCCTCTCTCCCTTCCCCTCACTTGGCATATAACGAACGCTTCATCCCTCATTTGTTACATTGCCAGGGAACGAATGGTAAAAGCAAATCAGGTCTCACTTGGTGGAAAAAGAGGGCAAGGGAATGGTAGTCGGTCCCTTGTGCCGCCAAGAAGGACAAGGAAAAAATATTTGAAGGATTGGGAGAAGGCAGAGTCCGAAAGAAAGTATAATTTAAAGCAAGGTCAGTTTGACTCAACCATTTCCCCGACTACGTGACTACGAGAAGAGAATGGACTGATTGAGCACAAAGAGAAGCCGAAGAAAAAGGAAAGTTAGGCATGCGGGAAGAGTTATGTGTTGACCCCCAATGGGGGATTGTATCGGTCTTTGCTTTGTGTGGGATTGTGCAGGTAAGTAAAGGCTTGGGAAGCCTTGAGCGGGACAGGGCCGGGACAGACCGGGCCGTTAAGGGAAAAGGAAGAGGGGGTAAAGGGGCTACGGGGCCCTTAAACCAATCCATGAAATTGACCTTCGTATTTGTGATTTGGAGTGTGAATGAAAGAAAGAAGCGCAACCTTGCAAAGCGAAATGTGAAGTAGTCTGTGCATGCATGCAAAGGCCCTGAAAAGACTAAGGCGTCTGTGTCAATAAGGATGGATGAGATGCATGAGACTCGAGGGGTGCGTAGAGGCGAGGGGGAGGACAGTATCGCCGCACCCCGATGACGCTGTAAAATTGCAATGCTTAGGGAAATGGTGCGCGGCCTAAGGATGACGCTTAGCCTGTGCACAAGAGAAGAAAAACTCTCAAAGAACCCCTGGACTGCCGCGTATTGGAAGGAGTAATTGCTTGAGAACACAACCAAGAAAAAAAAAAAATCAGCATTGCAGAATGACCAGCGAGACTACCACCCGGCGTGAGGGGTGAGCTACATCCTCAATGTCAAAGCTCTCTCGCGTGATGATCCACCCCCATCCATCTCAAAGCACTAGGTGGGGATGCCCCCGGGACGAACGGCCCGCACCCTGAGCATGATCAAACACTAGGTTTGTATACATAAGGGTTTATTGGGATGCTAATGGTATAGTGTCGGTCTACCTTTGAGTTTTCTTCCTCCAGAGTCCCGCCCAGGCTCCGGTAGAGTTCCCACAATCAGTGGGTCAACCCCCACAAAGCCTTGATGTGGTCCTACGGGTTGCAATCGGGCCTGCCACCTTCCTCTCCAGACAAAGGCTAGACTTGGATGAAGAAGGAAAGATGGAGAAAAGTCAGACACTCGAGATACGAGAGGGGGCCAACTCAACTCACACGAGAGGGCCTTGTTACCTTGATGAGCCTGAGGGCCCCGCAATTATGGCCAATCGCTGAGTTCGAAGTCAGACTTGCAAATGTCACCGCAAGATCTTAATAGTAGCCCCTTAACAGTGAAGGTCTGAGTGCATAGTCACCTTTTCAGCAATACCGACAAAAAAATTAACAGCACTTCTTGAAAAGGACAACCACTCCTTTTCCGCAGTCCAATAACACCAATATGATGAGGTGGCAACGTTTGTGTGGAGTACAATGACTGTGGCAGTAGTCTGTCGCTGCTGGAAATAGTGGCAATCACCACTTAATCACGCAACACAATGCTTAAAAGTGTTACATCATCACTTTGGAAGGCGGCTTACTTCCAAAGGTGCAGTTACGATACTCGGATGCTCAATAACCGTAATGTCTTCTATAGCAACAATCCTATATCATTGGTATCCACCATTAGCCCAAAGCACAACGGTTTTACCGGCATTAGTAGCTTGACACCACAGCAGCATCGTCAACAGTAGCAACACAAGTCCAACAGTCTGTGTGCCTCAGTAACTATGAGATCTCAGTAACGCCAACCCTCTGCAACTTTGACTATGCCAATGAAGTAGGCCACAGTTGCGTTATGTGGACATCAGTGGATACCCATATCGGGGAGGCAGTGACAGCTTCAAGTTGATGATAACGACGGCCACCTGAATGAATCAACAACCTTCTGAAAGGAGAGCAACGAACCTTCCTGAGCAACATCCGGTTGCCCAGCTATAGTCTCACTAATAGCTACAGCTCTCCCCCAAAGCAAGAACTAACAACAACTTGGAATTGACCAGGACACACTACCGTAGCGAGCGAGAATAACATCCCAATCTATAAGCAGCAACTCAGACCCAGCAATAGTAACACATGTACTCATCAGGTTGCCCTGAATGCAAGAACGGTTTTATGGGCCTGGCAGCAACATTAGTCCAAGGAGCAGCATGGTTCAGTTTTTTAAGGAGCATTAATGCCGGCCCCTGGTCTCAATAGTATTCGTGGATTCCTGCGGCTATTCAACAAGACGGGGTCCTCGGGGTCCCCTCCACCAATACAATCACGCGGCTTGGATCTTTCTATTAGTAAAAACACCCATGCACCACCCTGTCATTGCCGCTTCACTTTCTTCCCCATGTACCTGCTGCAGTCCCCCAATGAGATGACGAAGACCATTGTGATGAAGTGCATCTCCACTCGAATGCAGAAGATCACCGGGGTGCAGACAACATTGGTGACTGGGATCGAGATAGGTGGCCACGAGCATGACCAGTATGGACAACACTTGGACTATGACGAAGAATACGAATAACAATGTGATTACCACCTGCAGGATCCTGACGACGACTATAATGGTTCGTGCGTTTATCTTACGTGCCAAAAGAGGATGAATCCTCTACTAGAACATGGACAGATACACCAACCATACCAATATCCACAGCCTTGATAATGACGAGTGGGGAAACGTGCTCCACTTGAGAAGAAATCATTCGGGTCAGGGTCGCGATCACCACAAAGAGTGAGGCCAAGACCTTGGCGATAGTACCCGAGCAGCAACACGACTCCCGAAATCACCACAATGAGCATCAATCAGTACAGCAGCATTAGCACCACAATGAATATTAATGATGCGGAGACAAAAGCACTGCGTCGAATACCAACGGCGCAGCCGCACCGGCGCTCACCAACTGTGCAAAACAAAACTGAATTTTCTGCCACAATTTGGGAAGGTACATCCTCCCAAGATGTCGAGTTCTCTACGTTGTTCGCCTCCCTCTACCCCCGCTTTCCTCGCTGTATGTCGCCTCCCCTTTTCCCTGCCTTACGTAACTATACCTTTCCTCAACTGCGATCAGATTTGGACGTATACCATATATTGCCCTGATCAGTCGCTGATAGCCACGCGCAGAGTAGCGAATACGGCCACATAGATTGCAACGACTATCGGCCCCTTGATCAGCATGAGGATGAGGGCGACAGTAGTGGAGACGAAGCACACGACCACCAAAATGAGGACATTGAACAACCGGCCCTCCCCTTCCCATGAAATGCGTATCACGTGAGTGGATCTTCCGCTAGAAGATGGACGGATGCACGTCGGACGAGCCAGGCCACCACGATTTTCATCAACTGTGTAAAATTAAATTGAATGTGTCGCTAGAGCATTCACAGATACATACGGAGCCCGCCTGCTGCTGCACCCATAAACTGCTTGTAACTCCATACAAAGTAGGTGAGTCCTCCTACCACTCTCTCCTATTCCTTTTCTCTCTCTATCTCACACACACACACACACACACACACACACACACACCTCCCCTGCTGCGCCCGCTACAACTTCGCCATTTGAGGGAGACAAGTCCCCTTTTCTCTCTATGCACTACCACCACGATGATCGAGAGTGCCTGCCTGTGTTGACAAGAGGACCACACGAAAACGAGCGCCCAGGAGAACATAACAACGACGAGTCGATGATGATGGTGATGAAGATGATTATAGCCTAAGGAGGATGGCCGCAACTAAGACTGGAGATGCGTTACTAAGAGCAGCTCGTCACTATTTATCAAATGTGCAAAATGTTAATGAATTTACCATTCGAAATTGGAAAAATACATTGTCACTCTCGAAAACTCCGTTGCAGCAGCGCAGCCTCTACTGCTTGTGTCGTCCAATCCATCAGTTAAATTCAAAAACTAACATGACCAATCACTTCGCAGCGGCCAAGAACCCCCAGTTACCATCTTTTCTCGCTCGAATACATCAAGGAACGAGCGAGATACACCCTTTTAGCTCCCATTCTTTCTTCTTTCCCTCCGACTACTCCGCGCACCCCCTTCCTCTTCTACCCCTTCATCCTTCACTCTATCACCGAATCCGGCTCCACCAATTAACTCGCAACACACCTAAACCTCTACCTAGCACGTTATCTGGCTCGTTTTCGTGAAGAAACGAGTGAGATACACAATTTTCCCTCTCATTGTCTTTCCTCCCTCACCATCTCGGCTTCATCCCGACACTCTCTTTCTCTCATACCCCTTCTCTTACTGTTTGGACACTCTTTCTGACTTCACCATTCGTCTCGCCTTCCCTGGAAACCCCCATTGATCACCTTCCCTCACTTGTTTTTGTCAAGAAGTGTGCGAGATGTGCACTCCCTCACTCCCACCATTGTCGTTGTCTTCCATCTCCCCGAGCTAACGCAGTGTTGCCAACGGTTGATCCGGCAGACTCTCGACCAAAAAGACAAAAAAAAAACTTTTTCCCTTTTCCACCTAGTTGGATTAAGTAGCCGGCCTTCCTCAAGGCTCCTGGTCTGTTCCCGCACATAATCTCACTCGAAAGCTGCTCAAGGCAGTACCGAGTAGTGGGGGCCAGGCTAATTTTCCCCGTATTTTTCTAATTTTAGCGGATGTCTCGGGGAACAAGTCGCAGTCCCACCACGGGACTTTTTAGACTAGCTCAGAAGGCTCTGGTCTGTTTTTCTGATTGTACCCGGACTCGAACCCCAGCCTGTACCTCAACAGTTCACGGGTATGGTTACTGAGCTTTGTCCGCAGGTGCTGGTCCCACATGCCTACTTTCAGCAGTCCGCGGGTGTACCAATCTGAGCTATGTCTGCCGGTGCAAGTTTCATAGGTTTGTTCTCAGCAGTTCGCGGGTGTAACAGTTGGGCTTGCTTAGGTGGTGATCCCACATGACTATTTTTCAACAGTTTGCGGGTGTACCAACCGAGTTACTGCAGATACAGATCCAACAAGACTGTTTTTCAACAGTCTGCGGGTGTACGAACTGAGCTAGGTCCGCAACTGTCGTTCCCACAGGCCTATTCACACTCAAATTTCTCACACCAGATTGTGGTCGGCGGATGGTGCATCAGCAGGGGGATCCTGCCACTCAGGCTTCTTCCACCTCGTGGGCTAAGCACCCCCCGGCTCGCATGCATTGGAACTCCTCGGTCCGTGTGTCAAAACGAGGAGGATAGAGGGATCCCATCAATGCTCCGAACAGGCCCCGAGCTTGCCAAGAGCGGCACACGCTCAGGTCCTCAGCCGCCGTGGTGGCCACCCGTGGAAATCTCCTCCAATCCTCACTGTAATACCGTCTTCAGTAGCCCATGGCGGGAAGCACTTCCACGTTCAACCAAAGGGGGTGACAATGAGGCCGTTGTCCCCCTCCCGCTTCTTTCTCGACAATTCGAACACTCCCTAATTTTCTTTTCAAGGTTTTTTTCACCCTCTCCTCGCGGTATTTCTTCACCGTTAGTCCCGGAGCCAGCTTCCGTCCTCGTCAAAAAATGGAATATGGTCACGCTCCTCTGCTCCCTCGTTGTGTGCTGACCTCAAACCCCAAACCTGTCGCTTGAACGTTCAGTACCAAAACCAATAAGGCTAAGCCCAAGTCTGATTTAGGTAGGCGCGAACCTGCAAATGTATAGTCGTGGGACTGTGATTGGTCCTACCCGCACAAACCAGGTCTCTACCTTGGCCTATCGGCCAACCTCCTGGCCCCCTACGTGACACCCGCAACCGCGACCACGGTCAATTTGGCCGGCGTGGGCGTAGCCAACAGGCATAGTTAGTGGCCTGTTATTTTCGATATTTTTTTTAAGGTAAACAAATACGTGAAAAAAAAAATGGGGTTGTAGGGTTTGCAAAAATGAATTCGAATTCATTTACGAATTAAAAAAATAAAAAATAAAAATCTCTTAAAAAAAAATAAATAAATAAATAAAAGAAAAGCAGTATTTTTGTTTTCCCATTTTTTTTATGAATTATATGAAGTTAGAGTCCTAAAATTTTTGCATAGAGAGAACCTTTTTCTTCTTTGCTGTGTTTTTTTTTCTACTTCTTCTTCCTTGCTGTTTTTGTTTCCCTTCATCTTCTTTTTCTTCATCTTCTTCTTCTCCTCCTTCTTCTTCTTCGAGCATTTCAATGGTGGTGGTCCAACACAGACACACACACACACACACACACATAGACACACACACACACACACACACACACACACACACACACACACACACAGAGAAAACAATTGGCTTAATGGTACTTCCGGTAGAAAATGGAAATATACATTGCATGACCTTATGTGTGTGTGTGTGTGTGTGTGTGTATGTGTGTGTGTGTGGGTGTGTGTGTGGGTGGGTACCTGTGTATGTGTATGTGCGTTGTCGACCGGTTGAAGGGTTTTGTCGGCACATCGATCGCGCCCTGTGTGTCACCTCTTATTTGTCACCCGTGGGAAGGACGATCGGGGCCCCCGTAACTTGCAAGAAAAATAGTTAGTCCAGAAAACACTCAAAGAGCACTGGAGTTGACTAATGAAGGAACAACAAGACACTCACAGACCAGCGTTTGGAAGGAACAAAATGTATTTTTCCATTTAATCCAAAATGATAGGGTTCACTTCGCTACTCCCGACCCCAGAAACAGATCCTCTGTCCAAGTCGGGGAAATCAGTCTGATTTCCGATCGATCTCAAAATCAACCTACGGCGAATCCTCTGCCCGCTAGGGTATCGCCAGTAACGTGCCCGCTGATCCCACAGAACGGCGCTGGAGCTCTCCATATCGGAGTTAGACTCTTGGGCCCACGGAGGCCACAACTCCAGGTCGAGTTTCACCATAGGCCAGTTCGTGTGACCGTAATAAGGTCTTTGACGTTCTCCCTACTGATCTCAGATATCTCAGTCAAAACTCAAAGAGAACACCAATCTGATCTCACAATTCCCTGTCCATCTGTTGAGCCTCATTGCCTTAGTCTTTGATGTGCCGAACTGGATCTGAAGGTTCCGGTCTGAGTCTGATGGTCCCGGCCTTAGTCGAATGCCCGTCTCGAATCTGATAGCCCCGGGCTAAGCCTCACGGTTCCGGCGTGAATCTGATACCCCCGGTCCCCCGGCCTGGTTTGATGGTCGTCCTTAATCTGATACCCCTGGCCTGTTCTGATGGTCGTCCTGGATCTGATATCCCCGGCCTGGTCTGACGGTCCGGGCCTGAACCTGATGGCCACGATCTGAATCTGACAGTCCGGGTTTGAATCTGGTGGTGCGGGTCTGAATCTGGTGGTCGAAGTCTGAATCCGGTGGTCTGGTCTTAGTCTGATGTCCCCGGTCGGAATCCGATGTCCCCGGCCCGAATCCGATGTCCCCAGCCCGAACCCGGTCCCGTCCCTTCGAGTGTCCCGTTTGCGCCCTCAAAGACCTGGTTCGCCTGCGCCTAGGCGATCACTGACGCCTATGACCGGTCGCCCCCCCGATCAGACCGTCCGTGTGTGCGTGCACATGGCTGTGCGCCCACGATCCCGGCTCTGTGTGCGTGTGCGCACGCTATCCCGATTGCTTTGCGCACTCAGTGACACGAGCGGATCCTGTACGGCCCAATCCCGATCCTGCGCTGACGCGTGTAGAGCTGCGCGCTTGAGCGAGGGCCTCTCTGGCTCTGCGCACGCTGCGCGACACTGCACGTCTGTGCACGCGGGCCTTCCGACCGTGCGCGGGGGCTGCGCGGAGTTGTGCGCTTGTGAGCGATGTCGAACCAAATACCCTTACAAGGGTATTTGGCCATGATTTACAATCTACTCATCAACCGTGTTGACCACCATGACGCAGTCGGTCTAAGCTTAGACGTGCATGCGTTCTTCACACAATACTACAAAACGATTTCTTCAACTATTGAGGACGGGACCAATCAGGTGAGAAAATTTTGAAAAAGGGGTGTGTATGTGTTGTTATGACACACACTGCGATGATTAAGATCGGTAGTAAGACCCTCCAACCGAAAAAAAAAGAAAGGGCGAGAGGTCGATTGGGTTAGTCTAGTGTCGAATAGATCCATAATGCACCTTGAGACATTGTACTGGTACCTGTTTACTGGTATTGAGCGTCTAAAAATGCCTGTTTTTGTCTTCTTCTGCTTGTCCCCGAGTACCCGGCGCATCTACTTCTACGTCGTGTGGTACCAGCCTATCTGCTACTTGAGTGTTGTCCGTTACTCCTAAATATCGCGGGCCTCTTTTTCCCACCACCTGGGTGTTTCCTCGCTGCGGCCCTCATTGACACAGCCATAGCTAAGTATCAGCCTTTAGGTGAACCAAGAGCCTTGCGCTCACGCACGCGGAATCAGAAAGACGGGCTGACTAATAGGTGGGCCGAGACCCAATATGTATTAGGGCGGCTCCATTTCTATTTGAAGTATGAGCTAGCTCAATAGGTTTCGGGGCAGATTGACAAACAAGAGATGTAGGGATCAAATCTATTCCGGGCTAAGAGCTAACCTTTTGCTATAACGAAGCCGTTTTTTTTTCCCCGACTTAAGAGATGTGGGACTTGAACCCGTGACCTGCCGATAAGGAACTAGTGTAGTTAGAGATAGATTTTTGGCTCCTCTCCCGTTGCAGAAACCTGACAGCTGCTCGCACGGGGCATATTAGCGCCAATTTGGTTAGACCTTTTTAGACTTTTGGATTCCATACGGACCACCAGGCCACTACTCTGTATATTCCCAAGTTGTAGCAGAAGTGCTAGAAGATACACTGGGAGGGGGTTGAAAGCGGTGACTGCCGACTACAACGAACTACGGAGCACTTACTGCGACTTCCCTCCTCTCCCCAACTAACTAGGGACAGGAAAAGGGGATGAACCAGAGGAAAGGCCATTGGTGCACGGGCCCCGATACTGCTATGATGGTCGGCTATGTTGTCTGGTGAAGGAAGGGAATGAATCTGCCCGGATTTGGGAGGCAGATTCTTCAAACAAAGGTGGGTGAGCAGGACATGGCTGAGGGGAGTCGAAACGTGCCGCTAGAAGGGGGAGGCAACAAAGGCTTAATCCCGTTGAAGGAAGGGAAGAAAAGGAGAGAGCATGCGGGTACAAGCCAGCGAAGACAGAGAGAGAAGCACAGGCGCGAATGCGAGTGGGTAAGCATCCAGAAAGAATGGGCAGGCAAAGGAGAATGAGCCAACGAATGCTTAGTACGTGACCAAGGCAACAGGGACGCACAGGCTGAGGCGAGTGGAGGCGAGAGAGGGTAGCGCTTAATCGATGGTGGGAACAGGCACGTGAGGAAGAGGAAGAAAAAAGGAGAAAAGGAGGAGGACGAGAGAAGAGGAGGGGTCGACTTACCTCGTCATTTTCGTCGGAGTGCACGTTTTGTATCAGTCGTGCCTCCCGTGCTATGGTCGCAAATATATTTCGCATTGTGACGGATCGGGTTGCGGGAAGCTTCGAGCTGGACGACTAACTGATGAAGTCGGAGACAACGGAAGACTGAGAACGGGTAAGTCTTGGTCACAAGGGCAGGATGAGCAAAAGCGAATGATTCTACCGCGAGAACAAGGAAATATAAATTACTAGGTGTGTGTGAGTAGGTGTGTGTAAGTGTGTGTAAGTGTATGTATGAGTACTCCGGTCGCACAACTGGGTTCGGAGTACGTTCAATGATAAATGAGCAAATTTGAATGATTCTATCGCAAGACACATGGAGATATACATTGCCACACTCGATTGTGTGTGTATGTGTGTGTCCGATCGTGTATGTGTATAGATGTATGTATATGTGAATAGCGGCTACATGATACTTCCATGGATAGGATGAGCTGGATTGAATGAATCAATCACTACAACACGGGTATATGCACTACCACTGCGATGATGCATATGAGTATGTGTGCGTGCGTGCCGATCGCACGGCTGACGACTCGACATAGAATGAGTAAAAACGATGAATCTACCCCTAGTACATCAAAATATACACTACCCCACTCATTGTATATTTGTGTGTGTGTACAAATGTGTATGCGTGTGTGATTCGCGTGTTGGAAACAAGTGGTACTTCCTTCGATATGATCGGCAGAATCAAATGAATCTACCACTAGAAAGTGGAAACATACACTGGTACATGTGTGTATGTGTGTGTGATTCGCGTGTTGGAAACTCGTGGTACTTCCATCAGTATGATCGACAGAATCGAATGAATCTACCACTAGAACGTGGAAACATACACTGGTATATGTGTGTGTGTGTGTGTGTGTGTGTGTGTGTGTGTGTGTGTGTGTGTGTGTGTGTGTGTGTGTGTGCGTGTGTGTGTGTGTGTGAGAGAGAGAAAGAGAGCGAGAGAGGTGGGGTGAGAATGTGAGAGACACGTACCAGGTATTCACGATGGTCTGCATTGATCAATATCTTCAAGTACTTTGTTGACCGCTGATGTTAACCACTGCATTTTCATTAGTAGGCAGATGATAGCTATGTAGGGGGTAGGCCGGATGCTGAACGCTAGGTAGGGAGAAGGTCCTGAACACATATGTTGGTGGCAGCAAGAGCAAACTCTCATTCACATTTAGTTTTCAGTGTTACGATTGTATGCGCACGACGTTCGTTATCCCTTACATATTATTGCTATTATTATTGCTATTATTATTGCTATTATTATTATTATTATTATTATTATTATTATTATTATTATTATTATTATTATCATTATTGTTACTATTATTATTATTATTATTATTATTATTATTATTATTATTATTATTATTATTGATGTTTAGATTGTCGAGGATACCAATCTTGAGCGAAGAAAGCCTGGTACGAGCGAGTCGTCAGCTCGTGCTGGTTTCATCCCTGACAATGTTACACGTAGGCTACTACTCCTACCGATAGAATGGTATGGTGTCTAGGTCACAGAGATCCGGATGGCGTGTCGGAAGGAGTGTTGTGAGAGGTTCACTTAACCTTATATCTTAGAAGGAAAAAAAGGGGAGCATACAGAAAGAGAAAAGGAAAGAGGGGAGAAAAGGAGAGATAAAGAGGAGACAAGACCGATACGGAAGGACAGTCGGATAAGCGGACAGGCAGACAGTAGCAAATAGGCACAGACAAGTTGACGCAGATATACGGTGACACAACAACATACTGAAACACACACCGAGAGGGAGCAAGAAGGGATACATTGCTTACTGTGTTGGTATGGACTGAGGGCTTGAACATAAGCTCATTACTTACTTTATTGCTCTATTCTGGGTGGAATCTCAGTGCGCTTGTGCTTTCTGCTTATGCATGATTATTTGGACATCTGTGTGATTTCACAGCTTGGTTTTTGAATATCTTCCACACTTATAATCCACGAATGGCCAAGGCAGACAACCAGATATATACACAGACACCCGGGCAGACAGAACAAACAGAGTGACCCACACGCACAGAGACACGATCACGCTATGCACAGCGAGACATACACGAATCACACAATGCACAGAGACAAACACATAGCAGAATACACAGGGACAGAAGTGGACAACGCACTATAACACAAACACGGACACCGTGACACACACGTAGAGGCTGTGACACTTATACAGACACGGGGATACACATACACGGATACGCAGGAACACCGTGTCCCACAAGTGAATGGTGACATAATCGGAAGTGACACATATACAGTCACAAGTAATAATCACATTGACACCTAAGCAAGCATGCAGATACAAGGTGACACGTGAAAACACAGATACGACATGACACACAGAGAGGGACGGTGGCATACAAACGGGAAAAAGAGGAACACAGAAAGAGAGATAAAGAAGCAAAAGAGAAAGAGACGTACCTGGTTCTGGTGATGGTCCACGAGGTCGACATCTTCGTGTTCATCGAATCTGCAATTGCAGTCAACTGGATGCAATGACAGTTCGCAGTTTGTTAGTAAGCTGTGATGGTTTGTAGTCGGGACGTCGAGCCCCAATGAAGGGCGAAGACATTGTCATTGTGAGTTTTGATTAAGCTCTTATCCAACGGGTATGAAATTGCAATTCTGTGTTCTTTGATTCGGGATCACAACTACCCGTGTCTATGTATACAAGATAACATGAGTTTTGCTAGCACTCATGACTGATATAGTTCTACTTCTGGACCAAGACAAACTTCTTAACTTCCAAGTTGATTGGCAATTTGGACACTGTCATACTGGAACAGGGGAATCTATGTTGTTGCACGCGTAATGTTTATAAAATGGATGAGTGTGCGAGTATGTGTGAGAAAGAGAGAGAAACAGGTAAAACAAAGGGGCAAACAGACAAAACAAATGGACAAGGTAGACGGACTGCGACAACACACATAAATCCTGTGACACTCATATAGTCGCAGTAACGTATACACAGTCACACAGATACACAGTGACACAAATACACAGTGAAACGCAAAGAAACGCACTGTGACGCCGCACTGAAGGAGATACATACTCATTGAAAATAAGACAGAGGGGGAGTACAGAATGACACAGACAGTAGCAAATAGACGGAAAGACGGTATCAGAGAGAGGGAAAGGTGATGAAGGTGATGAGGAAACACATACCAGGTATTAGTTGTGGCCTGCGTAAATAGGCATTTTCATGTATTTCGATTCTGCTGCTGACGTCGACAATGGCACTGTCAATTTGCTGGCTTGATGTAGCAATAGGATAGTAGGCTAGGCGTTGAGCACCACGTAGGAGGCAGGGCACTGGATGCTTCGGTTGGTAATAACGAAAGTACGTGCATTTGACTCACGGGTTCAGTAAATTAGTTTCCTTTTGATGATACATCAGTACAATCCTGCGTTCTGAACAATGTCAGACTTCTTGGCTATGGCTTCGTAATCTGGGAACTGACATTTTGCATTTTTTATTTATTATTAATGTTATCCGAATTACTATTTGAAGTATTATTATTATTGTTATTATTATTCGTATTATTATTAACATTATTATTAGACAATACTACTTAGTACTATTCATAGCCGCAAAAGGCACAAGGTTGGAGTCCACAGGAGGTAAGAATCACGTGGCTAAGAAAAGAAGCAAGAGAGGCAATGAGCAGAAAAGGAACAGGAAAAGAAGGAGAAGAGAAAAGCGACGACCACGAACAGGCATGCAGAACAACATACTTACATACACATGGTCCTGACAACAGGCATGCAGAACAGCGAGCATCCGTCTACACAGTTTTACAGACAGACGCACAGAACAGCAAGCGTGAACACGCAGTCCTAAAGACAGACAAGTGGAACAGCAGACATGCGCGCACAAAACACTAAGAACAGGCTAGGAGATTAGCAAGCGTGCGCACACTTTGGACTTGGTGTTCAAAAACAAGACCTATGGAGATCCGAAGCTTTAGTACAGAGGCAACATACAGTCATTCATTTACTTTGCCTGTGGGCCGTGCAGAAGAACTGAGATCCACAGGTGTCAGGGGGAGGTTAGTACATGTGTATGCGGAGTGAGAGTGTAGCATGTGCGGGATATTTAGGGAGGTCCAGAGTGTATGTGTGTGTGAAGAGGATCAGGTGAGAGTTGTGTCAGGCGCATCTCCGCCGTAGCCATTTCAGACAAGCCTGAACCTTAGTTGTGTTCCTGACCGTTATTTCTGAGTCGGTATGGACGCTAAACGCGTGCTGACCAAGATCTGGTGCCAGATTGCCCTGTCTATGACCGCGAGCGGATTGCTGTGCCAAGGGCTGAGTGGCGAGATTGGCATAAGTTTGGGGAAGAGATCTGTCAAAATGGGGTATCAAAAAGGGGGTATTTCTTTCCTTAGTCGGACTGACATGTCCAATATTATTATTATTATTATTGTTATTATTGGTGTCATTATTATTATTATTATTATTATTATTATTATTATTATTATTATAATTATAATTATTATAATTATTATTATTATTATTATTATTATTGTTATTATTACTATTGTTTTTTATTATTATTGTTATTATTTTTTTTAATTGATATCATTATTATTTGCTTATTATTATTGTTACTTCTGTTAGTTACTATTGTTATCATTGAACATCATACAAGGCCAGAAATGAGGAGAAAGTATGGGGCATTGGACAGGAGGACGACACTATCTCTTGGATGGCGCCTACCTCCTCCATCCTCCTCCACGCAAATCTCTGTTTGGTCCTCTCAGATGCCCGCCTCCTCGACTTTAAATTGTTTGGTGGCATGACTCCCATTGAGTTACTCCTGGCCTCAGCTAACACTAAGGACCAGCAATCGATTGCATGGGTTATATATGATCAGAAACAGGGCGATTGCGGGAGCTCTGCCGGAGTTCAGGCGAAACTCTGGAGGCAGGGAACGATGAGGTATGTACGTCCCAGCCTAAAACCTAAACCCTAAATCTATAACCTTCAGGCAATCTTCAGAGTCAAAGTCAAGCCGAGAGGAGAAAGGAAAGTTTTCGTATAAAGGAGGGCAAACATGAAGAAGGCTCATTGTGTGAAAAGGATCTGAATGGGTATGACTAATTGTTTTTGGAAGACATAGCGAGAACGGGAAGTTCTGAGTAACTGTCTCACTATGTGAGTGTTTCTTTGGGGGCGTATGGTCGCGAGGGGATTGACTCCGTGTAGTCTTCCCTTGCTTAACAAGACCACCTGACCAATAAAAGGGAGGGGGTTCACAGTGGATTGAAGACTTGTGTATGTTGTGGTTGAATATTGTGAGGTTGGATTGCATCAATTAATGATTGTCCTATATTTGACCTTTGCCTACATACTCTCTAAAATCCAAAGCTAACGCAGCCGGGGATCAGGCAGGTGAGTTTAGGACATGGGGTTCAAGTCTCGTATGACATACCCGCTTAGTCTTAAAGGCTTCTGAATGACCCAGGGCTCGAGTGGCGTCAGAAGCAATGACCGACTTATCGCAATAATGTCTCTAACAAGGTGATAAGAGTAGTAAGGCTCCGAGCAGCCTGCCTTATCACGATGATATTTCTAACAAGGTGATAACAGTAGCAAGGCTACGAGCA
>BFEA01000282.1:122258-177744 GCA_003427395.1 Chara braunii | reverse complement strand
AGTAGCAAGGCTCCGAGCAGCCTGCCTTATCACGATGATATTTCTAACAAGGTGATAAGAGTAGCAAGGCTTAGAGCAGCCTGCCTTATCACAATGATATTTCTAACAAGGTGATAAGACTAGCAAGGCTCGGAGCAGCATGCCTTATCACGATGATGTTTCTAACAAGGTGATAAGAGTAGCACGGCTCCGAGCAACCTGCCTTATCCCAATGATGTCACTAACTATACGATAAGAGTAGCAAGGCTCCGAGCAGTCTGCCTTATCACGAGGCTATCACTAACAAGATGTGATAAGAGTAGCAAGGCTCCGAGCAGACTGCCTTATCACAACAATAACTCGGACGATGTGATAAGAGTAGCAAGGCTCGGAGCAGCCTGCCTTATCACAATAATGTCACTAACTATGTAGCAAGGTTCTGAGAAACCTGCCTTATCATGAGGTTGTCACTAACAAGCTGTGATAAGAGTAACAAGGCTCCGAGCAGCCTGCATTATCGCAATGATGTCGATAAAATCAGAAGTGGTCTGTTAGTAATTGATTGATCTAACTTTATGGAGAAGGTTAGCAGTAATAGGGTAAACCGCTCGGGATCTACCCATCTTTTATTGACGTCTGTTCGTGATAGGGCAGACCTCGAGGGCCTTGCTTCTCATATTCACTATCCTGCATTAGATCAAGGTCATATGGTAATAAGGCAGGCTTCTCGGAGCCTTGCTACTCTTATTACACCTGTCTGTGTCGTTATTGTGATAAGGCACGATACAGACAGGTGTAATAAGAGTAGCAAGTCTCCGAGAAACCTGCCTTATTACCATCTGACCTTGATCTAATGCAGGACAGTGAATAGGAGAAGCAAGGCCCTCAAGGTTTGCCCTATCACGAATAGACGTCAATAAAAGACTGGTAGATCCCGAGCGGTTTACCCTATTACTTACTGCTAACCTTCTCCATAAAGTTGGATCAATCGATTACTAACAGACCACTTCGGATTCTATCGAGGAATGGATAGTGAGATTTTGGCTATGAGAGACTTGTCACTCTATCTTGAAACTGCTGATTTGACTTCTATCATGAGACTTCTCCTTCAGATGGATTAGCGATATTGCTTGTGCTTATCAAGAAAGAACCAAGAATGAGACTTCGGGTAAGAGAGACTTATTTAGGACCAATGGGTTGTATAAGTTGGGTACAAACTCTAGTCATTACCCAAGCCAATGGGGGCAACAACCTGGCGGTTAGATGAGTGTGGAGCCTAGACAGTGGGTCACCGACGAGTGTCGATCTCCAGATCATAAGTCTAGGAAGGATTTTCTAGATCCCGGCATAGAAAAGAGGATGTTAAGTTTCTCTCGGATTGTGCTGTGCCTACAGGTTTCATCACAGGAGGAATGGCGTGAACGCACTCCTTCACCAGGAAAGATGACTTACTATTCCTTTAAATATGAGAGGCGTTATGGCGTGTCTCCACCGTGTTTTGAAACACCTAGCCGAACTCACTTCGGACCTTACACACCGCTGTCTTCCTCGCCTAGGAGAGGCAACTGACGATCCTTCCTCAGCCACACTTATCAACAGCGCAACCAACGCCGCACGTTCCGGACCCTCCTGTTGTTTCCCAATCTACGTCGCTTGACAAGAGATTATGTATCTCACTCTTGATGTTTTTGATATGCCAGATAGAAATTTGTGGGTTGGTATCCTACATATTGTATAAAAAGATTATATGAAAACCGAAAGGGAACGATAATGTGACATAATAAAAGTGGCTAGTTGACCCTGAGTTTGACAAACAAAGCTGTCAAGGGAAAAAAATGGGTTAGATTCTGTTGCGTAACAAATAGGCGGAGTATATTAACAAGAACAAAATGACTTCTGCTCGGTACCAGTTCACGATCAGAGAGCCCAGATAGATGAGGAGCGGTATAATGATGAACTTACCAACTCCTCATGAGGAGAATGAGGAGACAGGGTATTGCTGGGGGAAGTCTTTGAGGGAACATGCCCTCGTCTAGATTGAGTCTGGGTGGATCAAAGGTGAAAGTTGTGCAATAGAAAGGGTTACATTATATATTTCGTTGGAATATTTGCAGGCTATCATAATAAACTTAGCCTTAGGAATAAAACGATCTCTTTCGAGGCTAATGTGGCTTGCGGAGTCCGCACTCGATACTTAGAGTCGGGACGCGCATCTGAAAAGGTTTGAAAGAGTTATAGGAACAGTGGAAGTAAAAAGGGGTTGTGAATTCCTTCCGTTGGCCGCATACCTAAGAGGAACCCTTCTTATGTTTATCGTGAATGAAGCCTTCGAGGGGAAGTCGCGAGTAGAGAAAGTTGTGGAAGCCGCGATGGAGGTACCCGAAGGAGAATATCACGAGTCCACCTCATTATTGATATACTACTTATACCTGGAGATAGGACATCTAATTGAGGAAAGAGAGTTACTAAGCATATTACCGCAAGTGGACTCATATGCTCGCAAATACGAATTGGCAGGTAGGTTTAACTATTGGGACGAATTACGATGGTTAATCCTCTTTCAAGCCTGATAGTGAGACATGATGCTCCTCACTTAGGAACCTGAGGAAGAATGGTAAGATCGGGAATAGAAAAGTTGGAATCATGCCTAAAGAAATTTGATAGTCGACTAATAGGTAAAAGTTGTTTTTGTATGGTTGCGTAAACAGGGTATCAAATGGCACCCGAAATCTGGTTCACTGACCAATACTTCTTAATTAACTTCCCTGAGCAGAGAGATGGAGAAATTCAGATGACGTTACCTCGACGAGGGGTGGAAGAAGGAGAAGAGATAGATACATGGTGTGGAGTTCCAATAGAACCTGAAGCTTTTCTCTGGGTAGAAACTGGTTGGACTACGAAGGAAAGGCGTGCGATAGTAACAGTGACCTTATACCTATCAACTCTCCTCTGGAAAGCCCACGTGATTGACCTCGCGATAAGAGAAAGTCGACCGATTTCCAAGTGTATTCTAACTGCAGGATGGGAACCTGAAACCTTTTCACGAAAGATGTACTGGGGGGAAGAAGGAGAGGTCATACGGTCGATCGAGGCAAAATGGGCGATTGAATTCGCCTATCCGACAATGAATGTTAAAGCTACCCTTCCCAAGTTCATAATTGACGAGGCGTTTTGGGGAATAGAGAATGTGGAACGGGCAGTAATTGCAGCTCAATCGGTGCCTGAGATGGGTTTCGAGTTTGAGGCATCTGACGTCATTTACTGTTTGTTTGTACTTGGAGATGGGGCCAAAATTGGCGAAAAGGGATTTCTATAATATCCTATGTATCGTAAATGCGTATCTACGCACCTATCATCCAGAAGATCGCTTGACGTATTGGCGCAAGCTCTGTAGGGAAGTGTGTATTGAGGTTTTTCTAGATGATATTCCCTCATTGTTTGGTATGATTAGAAGTTTTTCGCATGGGGATTAAGTACCTCTGGACGAGCTAAACAGTTAAAAAGGGGAAAATTATGTCATAAAGGGTTCGTTAAAAGTCCAGTCAGTGACGGAAGATGGGTTAATGGTTGTTTTGTGTGTCTTGACAGGGTCTACGGTTTAACAAGAGAAGAAAAGGAAAGGGGAGAAAATGAGTGACGACGAGGTCAATGGAGGGGGAGCGCCACCTATTACCGCAACGAAAATTGTTAAGTTACTAGAAAGAAGAATGATAAAAAGGTCAAACTTGCCAAAAATAGATATCTTCCCGTTCAAAGGAGAAAGAGTATCTCACTGGTTGGAGTTACTTGAACAGATCTTCAACCAGTTGACTTCAGCGGAGAAATTTGCTAAGTTGTACGAGTATGTATGGTGAGAGTGCAAACCAGACGTGAAAAAAGTTGTAAAGAAGGCCAATGATGATTGAGCAGAATTTAAGAAAATCGACGCGCAGCAGAAAAGACAGCGCCAGTCTTTTCACCTTCGCGTCCCAGGGCGAGCCCGACGGCTACCACGGCCACAGGCCGGTAGTGCTCTGCTGTACAACAGGGCGCCGAGTCTGCGTGGACCAAAGGAAAGCCCTGTGGCGCACCCTTTTGCAGGGGGCAAGCACCTACAGGCTGGTCTTTTCCAAGGCACCACCCCGGTATCTCAACGTTATTGTGGAGGTTAGGCAACAGACTAAGCCACTACACATCTAAAGCACCGGTACCAATCAGGGACTTGGCGCACAAAGGAGGGTCGGGACACCGTGCCCTCCGACATGATACCAAACCCCCACCCAGCATCCCCGCTGGGTCGAAACTCGTGGGGCGCTTAGTATAAAGCAGCTCTTATTTTAGGACTCTCATTCATCTTTTGCGTATCGCCGCGACTCGCCCTAGTATTCTGCAGCCGTCAACCTTTTCCTGTCGTAGCATTTTCTTCTCTCTTCCTCCTTTACATAGCGTCTTCTTCTCTTTCCTTTTCTCTCTCTTATCGTGCATGCGGCATCGCTACGTGGTCTGCGCCGCTATCTTTGCCCCCTTTTTAGTTCCCTTTGCTGTTCACCTCTCTATGTTTCGTCTCCTTAAACAACATTGTTCATCTCTCTTTGTTTTGTCTCCTTAAACAACGCTCGATCTCACACCATGCCTGAGGCTTGTAGGGGACAAGGAATAGGAAGAGGAGGGAGAGCAGGGAAGGTTCGTGAGGAGCCGCCGCCTCGCGCAAGGCGCGAGTATAATTCAGAGGAGGAGGAAGATGAAAGGGGATATGGCACATACACGAAGCCTTACTTGCGCCATCCCCCGTCGAGTTGGTATGAAAAAACCCCATTTCCTGAGAAGATGACGTACCTCCAGAAGAAGTTTGAGGCGCACTATGGCGCGCCAACCACTTCTTCCCCTCCATACTCAACTAGAGCTCTCAATACGCCTACGGCAAGTAGGGCTTTAGTGCCAGTTGCTTCACCTCCCAATCCCCGTGTAGTCTCTCCCCCTTCTCATCCTAATAACTGCCATCTTTTGTGCATCTTCTTTCTTCTCTCTTTGCTTCAGGTTGAGCTCATGATAATCCTCTATATCTTATATAAGCGTGATTTCTTTTCAGTTTTCTGAATTCTCGGCTCATGCATCACTCATAGCGTCCCTGGCTTGAGAGTTTGAACACCTTGAGGTCAGGGATGCAGGTTCCTCATGAACCAGGCCGCTTGTCGGCCACCAAATGAATTTAAGAAGGATTATGTTTTCATTTTCTTGTTTGTTGTCGGTTTTAACCTCTTGTTATTCTGAGATCTGTTCTCAATCTGAACTTTATGGCAGGGAAAGGTTACCTTAACCTTCACCTTGGCTGAAAAATCGAAACATTGTCAGTCTGATACCAATGCTTGGGACACTTGTCCAGTCTGCCACGCTAGGAGTAGGGCATACCAAACCCTGTTTTCTGCTCTCTGGCTTGAGTAAGATATCTTCTCAACTTCTCAAGTGACTCAGGGGATACCAAACCCTGTTTTCTTTCTCTGGTCTGGGTGAGGCGTCTCCTCAACTTCTCAGATAAAAGGAAGGGGATATCAAACCCCTTTTCTTTTCTCTGGTCTGGGAAGTTCAGATAAGTCTTTATATACCTGCAAAACAGCGAGTTCCACAGACAACAGACTATGCCCCAGCAAGCAGGCATCCCGATAATTAACAGCCGAGCAACAGGTAAACAAAAATAAATCCCAGAATAAAATAATAAAATAATAAAACAGTAAAAAATTAAAATAATAAAATAATAAAATAATAAACGCAGCAAAACAATTCTTCACACCCAAGAGTTATTGATTGCCTTGATTTTGGCCCACCACTGGCCAGGAATGACAGACGTCCCGTCAGTCTGACATACCTCATTCGGCCCGCCTCAGGCCAGGACTAGTCAGACCATTTGTCTTGATAGCCCCTTTGACCTGCCTCCAGGTCTGGACCAGCATACCCACAACTCAAGTATGGTAGCCTTTTGGCACTCTCGTTGGGACACCCAGACTATAGCGGGTCTGGTCACCCTATGACAGTAGACCTCCCGTCAGTCAAACTGTCCCGAACCCGAATTTGACCACTGCGCTCGGGGACCGGCTCACCCACCAGTTTTTGGCCACGGGCGCTGGCTGCCCCGCCCTGATTTTTGAATGTAAGACCCGGTCTAACTACGATTCAAGGCTCTGACGAACCTTACTGGATTGCATCCTCTGACTGCGCTAGGGTTTCAGCCGACCCCTTTCGACCTCACAGGCCAGATCCCCGGAGCCTTAGCCTCAGTCGACTACGGAATTCGACACTCGTGTCGGGGACCTGCTGACCCCACCATATTGCAACCTACTGCGGTAAGGCTCTGGCCGGCCCCGGCAATCAATGCATCCCTAGGTTAGAGAAGAAAATTCCAGGCACAGACAATCAAACAAGCATATCATAACCCCACAAGCAGACTGCCCATGCCCTATAACTGGACAAATATTTCCCAAGAGACGTCACTTCCGTCTCAAGTGGCACTAAACAGCAACATGATAACCAGCACCAAACCCTTACATGAGACCTCCTTTCAGCCTCAAGAAGGATGCTTCGTGCTGGGCCCAGAGAGGTCTCTTCCCTCAACTGGGAATTTCTCTTTTCCATGAGACGTCCCGTCAGTCCCAAGGAGATACTGAAATGCTGATCTAAGAGAGGTCCTTTCCCTCATCTGAGTGAAGACAGGCAACTTAGTCAAGAAACACAAAGTCCCTCTACTGACAACTCTCAGTCAAGTAAAGTTGGACTTCTTTATGTCTGTCCTCATCTGAATTTCTTTGATGAACAACTTTGTAAGAGACACGAAGTCCTTCTGCTGACAACTCTTAATCAGACAGAACTGAGTTTCTTTATGCCCATCATGTTACTTTCTTTATCATAAGAATAATATTGGTTACATCTTCTGATGTGCCACAGCCATGAGTCCCTCATATTTTTGACACTGCGTCAATGCTCACGAAAACTGTATCTCACAGTTACTCCCCAGTCTCAGGGACTTGAGACTCATGGATCGACTGTAGCATTGCATCAAGGGTATAGTCTTATTGACTTCTTTTGCTTACTGAAACAGAAAATTAAATAACATGCTGAAAATTTAAAATGTTGAATTGACCTTGCAAAGAAAAAAAATCACAGTCTACTGAAAATTCAGTCTTGCTGTCTCATTGTCTTACTGTACTTTTGTCTCAGTTCTCTGGAACTATTCCCTCACTTGGATGGCTGACCTTTCTTTCCTCTTTTTTAGGTCACCGTAGGGATCAGATCAGGATCTCTGAAGATGCACTTTCGAAGTCTTGACCCTGACACCATGTCGTGAACCCTGGATCCGTCCATCCCTGATATCTCATAAACTTTATCTTCTGCTTTTCCTGTGATTCTGTAAGGACCAAGCCATCTGGGCTCCAATCGTTTAGTCCACTTAGTCTCAATAGAACTGTCGAATAAAAGAACAACATCACCGACTTTCAATTTTTCCTTTCTTATATATTTTTTCTTGTTTCATCTCTCTTGATCTGATAATCTGCTGGATGTTATTCTCTCTGCAGCATTCATCACTGCTTGATCAACTTCCGATATTTCTCTCATTCTGATCTGAAGTAACTCTGAAATATAATAGTCTCTGTCACTTTCTTGACTTTATCATATCTTAACTATGTTCTCAATGAGCAAAGTAGCATATCGGTCATACCACAGAGCAAATGAAGCATAGCCAGTAGTCCTCTTGACTGTTATGTTGTCAGCATAGACAGCAACTCTTAACACTTTTGGCCAATTACTGAGATTTCCTTCACACCACTTAGCCAATGAATCTTTCAAGGTCCTGTGACCTCTTTCAACAAGTGCATTCGCTTGAGGATGGTAAGTAGTCACATATCGAATTCTGACACCCAATCTGAGAGTAATTCTTCTTACAATCTCTTTTTTGAACTTCGATCCTCTGTCTGAGACAAACTCTCTGATAAAAGGATACCTGAGATAAACTTCCTCTATCCAGTCAGCCACTTGCTCAACTGTCTTCCTTTTCAGAGTTTTTGCCTCAACATATCCAGCCAGAGAAATTATCTCTCATGTTCAATATATATCTCATCCCGCTCTTGCCTAATGGCATGGTGATGAGACCTAAATGAACTCTGTTGCCCGGCTCTACCAAAATAGTGGGAAATAAAGGCTCAATCATTCTCGTGGTAGACCTCTTCTGACATAACACACATGATTTACAAAATCAAAAAATCATGTCTCTCATGTCAGGCCAAAAGTAGAGTTTGACAGTCTTATAGTAGGTTGCCTCAGCGGCTCTGTGGCCACCTGCAACCCCCTTATGTAGAGCAGCAATTACCTCTAATTGTCTCTCTTTACCACAGACCACTCTTAGTGGAGGTAGTCCTCCCTTACCATCCACAAAGAGATGTCCTCCTTTTATCATGAACTTCTTCCTTGAATTTTTACAATAATATGTTTTTAACTATTCTTTTTCCATCTTCTCACCAATCTTTTGATAACTTTCGTCATATTCTTCATAAATGAAAAATATCTCTTCCTCCTTCTTTTCACCTTCTTTTTCTTCCTTTGAACTAGAGTTTTCCCCCACTTCATGAGCAGCCACAACAGCTGCGTTTACTCTAGCATACCACTCATTTGGCTCATCATTTTCTTCTTTCCCAAGAATCGACTCATAAACATAGGCATTATGGATCTCTCCCCTGTTGTCTCTCTCTTCAGGCCACAAACTTCACTTATAGGAGCGTGATACTTCATAGTCTTCATCATCCTTTTCATTCAGAAAATTATCAATATTTTGTTTGTGGCGACGCGGCGAAACCCCCCGAATTTTTGGCCTTCCATTAACCGCTAGTGCATAGGCTGATTCTTCAATTGTCCTGTTTACATCTTCTTCTTCATCTTTTCTCCACTCAATCCGGCTCAGGCCATCTGCCCCATTCTTCTTAGTAGGAATTTTTTCCAACTTAAAATCAAAAGTCCAGATGAATGCAATCTACCTGCTGACTGTTGGATCTACTTGTTGGTGCTTCTTAATGACACCAATCACAGCGAATGCATCAGTCCTCAAGATGAATCTCTTCCCTAATACATAGTGCCTGAAACACCTGAGGCTATGGATGATTGTCAGCAGTTTTTTTCTGAATTGGGTATAACCTCTCTCTGTAGAATTAAGAGTCCTGCTCTAAAATCTAAGAGGCCTCTCCTTTCCATTTTCATCTTTTTGAATGATTACACCACCCAGAGCAACTGGTCCTACATCGGCCTCAATGATGAAAGGTCCCCCTTCCTCATCATCATAAAAAGGCACTCCCAACACTACACCCCAATCTTTTAATTTCTCCTGCAGAGTTTCTGCAGCGGCTTGTCTTTTCTTATTCCATGCGAAATTAGTCTCTTGCCTTACCATCTCCCTCAGAGGTTCTGCAAGGGTAGCAAAATGAGGAATAAAAATCCTCCAGAATCCACAGACACCGAAAAAGAATCTGACGTCTGTCACTCTCCTGAGTGGCAGAAGCCAGTTCAAGATCTTGTCTATCTTTTTGGGGTCATGACTCCTACCCTTGCAGAAACATCTGAAACCCAAGATGATTATTTCTTGCTGGAAGAGAAGGGACTTTGGTCCACTGGCAGTCAGGTTGTATTTTTGAAGTCTCTCTAGGACCATTTTTACTCCTTCAGCGTGTTCCCAGACAAACTTCCTGACTCCGCCTGCGACGAAAGTCGCATCCCTTACCAGGGGTTTTTTCACAGGATTGTCATCAATATAGGGGCTGGTTACTTCAGGAGAAATGTCTTGCATGACTTGGATCATATCCCTTTGAACCACTGCCACACTATTAGTCCAACTCGGAGGTACCACGCACATCTGAATGAACCCTCTTGGCGTGTGCATGGCAGTCATTGGCCGACTAGTGGGATCAATAGGAAACTGATCATAGCCAGAATATAGATCAACTAAAGAATAAATGCATCGATCAGCAAAAGATTCGGAGAGGAGATCAGCATTAGGAAGACTACCTGCATCACGTACCGTCACAGACTTAAGCTTCTGAAAATTTTGTATCCATTTCAATCCACCCCCTGGTTTCCAAAAGCAAAACCAGTGTTTAGCATACGGTCCATCAGCAGGTTCAACAATGTTAGAAGCAATCTTCTTGTCAAGATATTTTACAACCTTTGCTTCTTCTTTCAGGGCATATTTGGTTGGCCTATCATTCCATGGAACATGATCAACTGTCCAAATTTTGTCCATCTTGATCATATCCACATCCAACCGCCCTCTCTCTTCATCATTAAAGGAGAAGGCACCTGAGAATTTCTAACACACTTTGAAGATATATTATTTCTCTTTAGGCAGGATAAACTGATCCGATCCTATCTTTATTGTGTCAAATCTATCTTTGGTGACCCTATTCCCCAATTTTGCAGATTCTCTTAATGCTTTAATAATTTTTCTCTTTTTTTCTCAATGCTTCATCATAAGCATTTTCTATTAGGACTGCCACCAGGTTTTTCTTCACCCCCTTGGGCTTGTATTTCTCTTTGACCCAGTGGCTATTTTTCTAAAAAAGGATGAGTCGACGCAAATTTTAATTTCATCTTTCCTCCCTTAGAACTCTCTACAACTTTCTTAAATGCCTCAATTTGTCCATCGGCTGCCTTCTTCTCTTAGTCTCCTAATCCTTTCAGTAGACTCTTCTTTTCTGATTGAATTAGCAGACAATCGATGCTTGAAATTATTTTTAGTGCAGACCATAAAGGTATGTTCCTGAATAGTCTCAGGATCTTGTAGGCAAGAATGGAGTGCCCAAGATACAGTCATGGTCCAGTTCTAGCACTACAAAACCAAGTAATTTCACTCATGACCGAAAAATTGGACTGCCTCTATTCTATGCAAGAATGGAGTGCCCAAGATACAGTCATGGTCCAGTTCTGGCACTACAAAACCAAGTAATTTCACTGACATGGTCCCAACTCTGATAGGCAAATTGTCAATAAATACTGCCACAAAAGTTCTCCTGCAATATTACTCGGTATATTTTGTGCAGACCTATCAATAGATAAGTCACAAGCCTCCATTGTTCTTCGAGAAAGAAGTATCATCTTTGCCCCAGAGTCCACTAAGGCTCGAATCTTCACTTGATCAATATAAATGGTCATGTGCCCTGGATTTTCTTTTTTAACTGGATTTTATTCGAAGGAAGTACATCCCATGGTTGCGAATCTCATCTTACAACCTGGTAGTGATCTGTTCACCTGACTGGGAAAAATTGATCCCAAGTAATTAACTTACAATTTCTTCTTCTCAATCAGCTTCTTCAGTTTTTCTCTCAGTTTGGGTGCTAGAGTCATTGCTTCCTTGAAAGACAAGGTCACTTCTGTCTCTTCTGACATTTTAGTAATTACGTCAGTAATCACTGTCTCATCTTCCAAATCACTCTTGAGAATAAATTTTATTTTTCTTCCTTGTTCATTCTTCCTGTGCGGAAGTTCTGGTTCTAGATCATCAAGAATATTAATCAAAGATTCCTCAGTCTTCCTTCTTTTCTTTTTCTCCATCATTTGAGGCGTCAAACGTGCTTGAAGGTTCATCACTTCACCAAGCGAGACACTGGGTTCCATGACGACTTCTGGAGGTAGATCACCATCAAATGACATCATGTTGGCCAGAAAGTGAGTCGTCTCATTAGAAGGAGATTCTACTAATTCAGAAGGATTCTGAGAAGTAAAATTTTCTTCTAATGGAGGCTCACTTGTAGAAGCCTCGTCAGACGCACCCTCTATCAATGTTAAAGATTGGAGGGACAGTTCAATCATGGTATGAGGTTCACTTGTTTTCTGTACTAGTTCATTAGGTAACTTATCAATAAGAAAATGAACATTCACATTAGTCTTTCTCTTCTTCTTCTTCTTCATTTTTTCATCATGTTTAAGAGCAAGAAGTCTCATACCTCCTGGATGTCTGGGGTCCAACTTGTTTCATGAACTATCACAGACATGACCCATTGCATTCTTTTTTGCCACCCCACTCCTTATATCCTCCTCAAGAGGCCTGCAATAGGTGGTAGTATGACCCCCTTCACCACAGTAGTAGCAGCTGAAACTTTTCTCTGTTTCCCCTGTCACCAGTCCCTCCATTATTTCTGGATGTAGAAAAAATTTCCTTCTTACCATAGCCCTCATCATCATTATCATCATCATCTTCCTCTTCACTTTCAACTTTCTTTTTTCCTCTGTCATTCACAGCATGGTTTGCAGACATTGCAGGCATATAGTTAGTCATCACTCTTTGAATAATATTTTTAGCACTCAGATTGTTCTCTCTGTTCATACCATTCTCAGTCTCCCAGTCTTGGGCCAATGTACTAATCTGATCCAGTGACCATTTCTTATGAGAAACTGTAGGTAGAGTTCTAACAATTGCTACCATTTCATCCCATCTAATAGGATAGTGATGAGTTTGATTAAGAACTGTCTGTCTTTCTGTGTGAGTAAAATTTGTCAAAAATATATGACATCTCTTAACTTCGTCCAAATATGATATCCTTCTTGCTGTTCGGATGAAGGTCTGAAGGAAAACATTGAAAGTGTCATACTTAGCTCTTCTGATGTTGAGTAAATCCTTGGTTGTAGTTGGACCTGAGTCTTTCTCAAATTCATTTTTCATTCTCTCTTTGACCACTTCCCATGTAATGGCCCCTTCCATCAACTCCTGAACAGCCAACATTGAGTCAGTGTCACAGTAAGACAGAAGGTGCTTAAGTCGTTGCTTCTCTGTCCAGCCATAACTGAGCCCAAATAGTTCATACTCGTCTAGGAAATCGTTTACTTGAGGTCCTCTGAAACAGGGAATTCTCTCATCTGGCCTCTTTGCTCTTGCAATGTCTGACCCTCCTTTTATAGTGTCAACTCTCGCGACCAATTCCTGTATAACCCCAACCAAGACCTCTTCATTGGTCCCTTTAGATGAGTTAGTCATCTTGACCATAGACTTCCCCGGATACTTTCTTCTCTCTTCCTGTCACTTTTGTCCTCCTTTTCCTTATTCCTCAATCTCTCACTCTTCTCGCAAGGGATACAGATTCATTTCTCTCTTCTCTCGTTTGCTCTACCCCTAGAGAATTTTGTACATTAAGAGTATATGCAATAGCAGACTGGGTAGTGATCAAAGGCAACGCAATCATTCTCACCCTTCCAATGTAATCTTCAATCGATTCTCTTTCATCATCCCTACTCAATATTTTATTATACCCTTTTACAGTACCCCGAATCATGAAATATCGAGTCAAATCTATAATCTCATAATCAAATTGCATGGCTTACAACCCATTGTTGATCCGTCTGGCAAGAGAGACTCGTTCCCTAGAAGTGTGGTATGATATTCTCGCAGCAGTTCCCACTTTCACCACCCTCAGTAAATAACTTATCTCAGTCTGGGGCGTATGTCAGTCTTGAGCGGACAAAAGAATGGCTAGAGAAGCTAAGAAGGAAAGTAACATGGGGAGTGAGAGTAAGAGAATTTGAAAGGCTCCCTGAGTTCTCTATCGCTGAGGGATTCGAAGAAATCCCTGCTTTTGAGTAACGTTGAGCATAGGTTTGAAATCCCTGATTATGTTCAACCTGAGATCTACCTTTCGGATATTGCCTATGATGTTTAGCAATGCCCAACTTGGTTAAACAACTAACGATTGGTGTTGTAGTGGAAGGGAGGATAGTCAAGATAGAAGGAACTCTTCGCATCACTGACAGAAACCTCTCTACCTTGGATGAGCTTGAGTTCTTGCAGCTTTTCTTTGATCGAATGAGAGATTCTGCCCTGACAACTATGAAATCCCTAAGAAGCATACAACGATACAAAAGGGGGTTTTTCTTCCTCTCTCGGCCCCAACCCCGATTTTTTTTTCCCCTTAAACAAGGTCTGCCTAGGCCACGCGAACACTCAATATAAATACACATATATATAGGGGTAAATACGTGACGATCAATTCTCACATTCACAGTGGGACTCCTCTCAACCATCTGTATACGTGTGCAGTCAAATCAAAAATTTGAATCAGAAAACATACCTTTAATCACATCAAAGAGTCAAACAAGAACCCATACACTACACGGAGTCAACCCCAACCACTCTTTATACTCATACCCCCTTGCTTTAACCATGCAAACCCCAGTCTCATGTCCAACCAGCCATAATTAAATACTAAGCACCTTTGTTAAATGACCATTCAATAAAAGTTTGCGTGAAACCTTAATAAACAATAAAAATCATCAGGGCTAAGGCCTTTTAGGTTGAGTATCGAGGGTGAATTGGAATTGAGTCGTAAGCCGACGAATCGGCAACCGACCTGTTATCAGTAATAACAGAAGGTGGTCCTCAAGAGATCAAGTTGAATCTAGTCCAAGTCCTGAATCAAATCGATCAAGCTGGCCTGTAACACAAGACAGGTCAACTTCAAAGGCTAACCCTATGAGTCCTATGGGGAATGATCTCCACATCATGGTCTTACTCAAATCATCTTATTTAACTAGGCTTGAGTCTATCTCTAAGCAAGTATCAGAGAAAAAGTTAGACCTTTGGCAGAATCTCCTCTACAAAGAGTGGATTGCCAAAACTGCCACCTGTCAAAATATAATTTAACTCATCTAAATTAAGAAAATTTCGGCAACGCTTCCCGTAGGAAAAGTGTCTTTTCAGAATTTATATCAGTCCAAACATGAAAACAAAAATAGTCTTTGACTGTCCAAAGTCCAAATTTTGTCTAACTCCCTGAATTAGCAAAAATTTGGGCAGCACCCCCTTTAGGAAAGGAGAGTTCTCAGATTTTTACTAAGCCATGTATAATAAGTCAGCCAAGTTTGACCTTTGGAAAGCCAACATGTGACTAACTCCTTGGATTTGCATACATTTCGGCAGCGCGGCCCGTAGGAAAAGTAGCTTACCAAGATTTATACAAACCCAAGTACAATAAATGACCTCAGATAATGCAAAAAATTGATCTAAGTAAAAAAACTATCACAAAAAATGCAGAAACTGCAACTAACTCTTATGGCTGTAGCACGTGGCAAGTTTCTATCGCAACTACCTGTCAAACTGACACTCAAACTAAGTTGTGATCTCATTCAGCCACATGCAAGCCAAACCACAAGGGTAAGTACTCTCACCAACCCAATTTACCTTTAGCAAACAATAGTTCATAGTCTTTCGATGATTTAACCCCTTATACCCTGCTTACATAGGGCATTGAGATTGATCATTCGTCTTAGAAACAATGCCAACTTTTTGCCTTAGTTATACACAAACATGTTGCACAACTACTTTTCTCTTCATGGGGCATATGACTAAGCCATTCGTCTTAGAAACAATGCTTAGTCGCCCTGAACCGTTTAAATAGCCAAGTTATATATACTTCTCTGAACTTAATCTTCGAAAGTGAGCGTAGGGCTGAACCATTTGTCTTAGAAACAATGCTCAGTCTGCCCAAGTTACCTTCACTTATAACTCTTAATCATACTCTCTTCTCTTGTGATAAGGCTACAGTCAGACCATTCGTCTTAGAAACAATGTCTGGCTGGCCTTGTTCTCATATAAATATATATAGCATTGTAGAGAATCTTATTCCTTGGTTCTCATTATAGTCTTGTGGCCTCAAACTTGAACCATTCATCTTAGAAACAATGCCTAGTCCTTTGGCCTGAACCTCCCCTCAGAACAAAACAATCAGAAAAAAAGTTGAGTCATTCGTCTTAGAAACAATGCTCAACTTTTTTTCTCTCAGTACCAAAAAAAGGCAGAGTACCCTGGGTCAAAACCCAGAGACTGTTCAGAAACCACCCAAAATAAACAGCGACCAGATTATTTGTCTTATAAACAATGCCCGACCGTTAAAATTCAAGCAATCAATACCCCACAATATACGTAGCCAAACCATTCATCTTAAAAACAATGTCTGGCGCAGTTAAATAAACACAACAACGAAGTCATTCGTCCTAGAAACACTGTTTGGCCCTTCAAAAAACAGAACAAAACACACTAGTCGGACCATTCATCTTAGAAACAATGTCTGATCCTATAAAACCGAATCAGACACAAGCAAACTGCCTTCCTCCCTATCTTCCCTCCGATGCAATCCCATGTGATAATCTGCTTTCAGAAAAACAAAAATTGAAACTGCCTTTGTACATGCATTCCTTTACTTAGTCTGATTTATATCCTAAAGGTCATCCCAAAAGTCAAAGTAGGGGTGCACGTAATACATTCAACCAATACATAGGGAGATGTATAGATAGGGGTTATACTGGGTTTATAAGGGAAAACAATGATTACCTCTGAGTTCCCCACCTCCAGAAATCCTCCTAAGTTCCGGCAGAGCTCCCGCAATCGGTGGGGCAAACCTCCCACAGAGGTCTTGGCGCGGATTACGGGTTGCAATCCCGCCTTCCGCCTTCCTCTCAGAACCAATGGACCAGACTTAGAGTAAGAAGGGCAGAAGGAGATAAATTTAAGACTCTCAGATCCAAGAGGGGTGCACTCAGACTCGCGTGAGAGGGCCTTGATACCTTGCGTCATCTGAGGGCCCCGCAATGGTGGCCAAGTGTACCAGCTTCATCAACTTGAATCCAACCCTCCTGACGAATTCCCAAATCGCAGCGATACCCCCTCCCTTCCACATGCTCAGTCACTCGCCCGCACCTCCCTTAGCCCAATTGTTGCTACACATCCAGCTGTAACAGTTGACAATAGCTAGCAGTAGTATGCAGTAGCATGCAGCAGCCAATAACAGACAACATCAATATGCAGCTGCCAGCAGCTGGCCACAGCCTGTGCACAGTCAAAAACAGCAATAGCACAACAGACCGTGGTGAACACTGCAGCGGCGTATCAGTAACGCGTGGGAGCTTTTGCAGTTGTGGCGTACACCACCGGTTATAACACGCAGCCCCATACAAATTGTCTCCAACCACCCTGGCGGACTTCAACACCCGTTAGGCACCCCCCCCCTCTTTCGATCTCATAAGCAGGGCACTGCCAGTAGATAAGTCTCCTTCAGTCTGCTTTTGCAGGTTGCCAACGGACTCTCCCTCTAGTTAGTGAGGCGCAAGCTGACCCCCATAACCCACCACAGCTTTCACGACTTGCTCGCTGCGTCCACACAATAGATACAGCAGCGTGCTGGACGAATTGTATTACTATGGTATTGAAACCCACATACTACCGTGCCTTGATCATCAGTGCACACCGTTAGCCTTGATTAAGCGTAACAGCAATGCATAGCGTCATCAGCAATGCTCAATCAACTGTGGCACATCTACCTCTTTGACGATGGTGCTTTGAGCACCTGTAACAGTTTGTGCATAGTCAGGTGGCCCGATAGTCAATACTAAGCAGCTTGCAGGAGCGTGTGTACTGCCACTCAGCAGCAGTCTCCCTTATCGTAACGTGAACTGAGTGTGCGAGGGCATCGACCCACACGTCCCTTCCTTGCAGATGATGACCAGCCCCACCCCCAAGCCGCACTGCCGCTCATCTCCCAACTAAACCACTGCTACACAGTCTAGGACGCCCATACTCGAATCGAGCCGCTTGCTTGGCCAGGCAGACCCAAGGAGCAAACCCGATCGTGGTTGGCCGTGCCCTCGGCAACGTGACCTCAGGCCCTCGCTGAAATGAAACCACTCTCCCTTTCTTTCTTAGTCGGACAGACAAACCGAAGCGAACCTCCCAGCAGAGAATCGGGAAACACGCCTACTTCACAGGTGTATACACAACGAGACTTCCGCAGCCTTTCGCCTAGTCTCACGCCCCTCTACCAGTGTTGGCTGGCTCACTACTCAAGCGCAAAACCTGATGCCACTATGGGTCTGCCACGCATACAAACCCCGAACCCGAGTCTCTGTTCGCTTCGTTTGCACTACGAGCCTTTGCCTCCATCACCCCTCTCTCTCCCGACACTCCCTCTTCATACTAATTCTTCCCTACTAACCGTATACTAATTTGGACTTCAAAATCGAAGTCGCCAATCCTAGAAACCTCAAACTTGAACCCTCCCACGCTCAAAACTACTAAGGATCAGGGGAGATATGCTCATCCTCCCTCCGTCGCCATTTCTCTGAGGCATATCTACAAAGTCACTTTCCTCCCTATCTTCTATTTTACTAACTTTGGTCTAAGACTAACTTCATATTTCGAGTCGCCCACCCCGAAAACTCCCTACTTACTTCTCTCCCCGCCTGATTTCATCAGAGAACCGGCAATTTACACAATCTTCACTCTCTCCATAGTTGTTTCTCCCCGAATGTATCCGGCGTGGTAAGTCGTCCGGATTCATTTACTCACCTCCAAATGCCTCTGACGTGAATCCACGCCCTGGCTCATCGTCTTCGCCTTCCCCACTCCGTCGGCCCTTACACCATAGCTCGTTTTCACCTCGCCCTGCCACCCTTTCCGCCGAATGCACCTGGGCCAGGTTGCGCCCTGGTTCACTCATCCCCCCACTCATTTACCCCTCATGCACCCGGTTGTATTCCGCGCCTGGGTTCATTCTCTTTGTTCCACCAGCTGTCGTCCGTCACTCCGCTGCTTGGCACTCAACCCCTCCGTTCACTAGCCTAGGGCCCGTCGTTCGTTCTGCCTCAGCATGCTGCCCTAGCGCTCATCAACCCGCTATCCATTCAACGTTACATGGTCCGACAAGTTTTCGAATGCTAGACAGAACAAAGCGCATGCCCCGTCGGACCCTCTCCTTGATTTATGCGTGTCATCCTTGCGCAGGGGTCATGCCAACCTCCTCTGTATAGTTCCAATTTTAACGGATGTCCCGAAGGACTCAACCGGGGCAGTGCCCGCGGCACCGCCAGAGCCAGACGGCCTTTGCGTCGGGCCTACCGGTGAAGAGTGGGCTTTGCGCTCAGGTAACCCCGGGTTTCGCCCACTGACACCCTTCCCCTTTTCCTGGGCCCGACCGCGGTTTGTAAGCCAGGCCCCAAAAGGGGTGGAACAATAATAATAATAATAATAATAATAATAATAATAAATTTTCAAAGACAGATAATTAGGAAAAAAGGGGGCAGCTGGCACCTTGCCAGTCCCGTGGGTCAAGCCCGTCACCGCGTCTATTAGCAAAAACCTAAAGGGGATAGCCCCAACGGGCCTTCAACCCCTCGGCTCTCTCAATGCTGCTCCGCTGCTCCGCACCGCTGCCTGCTGGCCTTGATCCCCGCACCTTCGCTATAACAGTCCAATGTCGTAACCTATAGGGCTAAGCCCAAGCCTGGAACTAATAGGCGTCGAATCCCATATAAGGTGGTGCGGCCCAGTGATTAATGCGGAGGGAATGCCTGGGGCCTCACCTCCTCCTACAAGCAGGTGTGCGGTCGCTAGGTATTCATGCCGGTCTCCCTAACTGTGTCATCGCCGCCCCACGTACCATCATACATACCCGACCTGCCGCCGGTCAAGCACGGCAAGCGAGGGCGAACCTATCAATCCTTAGTCTAATCAACGAGGCAAGATCAAAGCGGACATATATGCCGACATTTACGATAAACAAATAGAAAGGGTAAAATCACACGAGCGCCTTAAAACTGCGCGCCCACCCACCCTATCTACTTAGATAACCCTAGCCCATACGCAGGTAACCAATTGAACATTCACAAGGCCTGAACCAACGGTCCTTCTGTCACTTGCAAAAACCAGGGCGGATACCCTTGTAAGGGTATTCGCGCGGACAGCTTACCGGACTATATTAAGCAACGTCCCCGTCGCTTCGCAAGATCAAAAAGCTATAAATCCGTCCACTCACAAAAAATGTTGACGAGAAGGAACCAATCCAATTAGCCGGCAGACTCAGGTTTGAGGTCTCCATAAGTTCATGCCCACACAACTGTATGCTGCCAGGATTTCAACCTGGGTCTCCATTGTCCTGACACTAGGACGCCGGTGTACTACGCATCAGTACTACAGCATAAGTTCCAAAGACCCTCATAATCGTCCTCTCCCCTTTGTCCTAGACAGACGCCGACCTCTCGTTGGGTATCCCTAGCCTTTACCCTGTAAGCAGGGTCATAACCAGGGACGCGGGCCGTAACCGAGAGCTTTGAAGGCATTCTAGCCTCCCTCTCAAAAGGAATTCCCACAATCAGACATATATTTATGTGTGTCCTTAAATCTCTCTCAATTTCTTCTGCAGTCTAGTACAAAAGTGCTAGGTCTCCATCTTGGCTCGCCATAGTCTGGTTGATCCAGCCAGATCTACGGCTTACCGCGTTGGTTATTTTAGCGGTAGTGCCCTCGTAGGTTGCATCACGATAGGCTTTCTCCTGATAAGCATTCAATCAAGACTTCCCCCAAAAGACTCACATGACTCGACTCCTATGATCCTATCGCACGCCGTTCCGCAAGAGTAAAATCGTCCTAGGCGGCCACACCCTTTAAGTCTTTACTCCCTTGGTCAAACGTGGGCCCGCGGCCAGGTTGTGCCGGCCAGGAGCCATCCCTAGGGGTTATGCCTTAGTGGTGCTAAAACTTTACCGCTTAGCTTGGTCTTCCTTATATGTCTTAAGATTAGCACAGGTGGTTGGACGGTGTGTCGCAACAATACAGGTCATTTGCGGGACTACTCGTAGACTTGTCACACATAAAAGGTATTTACCAGCCCCATGTGGGACAACGCAGAGGAGACATGGCAACCTCTCCACATTCACAAAACGGAATCACCGCCAGATTCAAAAAGCCGTGACCTCCCAACTTGATCAGGGTAAGAAGGTCACACATCTTAAGGACATATCTCAAAATCAAAGCATTTTGCGACATCCCTGAAAATCCCACCAAATGGTCAATAAACCCTGGTTCCTTTCGTCACTATTTATCTTTCAAAATCAGTTTTTTATGCCATTAAATTTATTAACCACCTTTCATGCAAGGGGGCCTCACTCAATAGGTCTCCCAGTCATCCCTCTCTCTTAGGATGAGCTCTCACATGACCTATGTAAAACATCTTCTTTTTCTAAAGACGAGTCTCCCAAATAAAACATAAGACTACCTTTTTACTCGAAAGGTGTCTCAACCATAAAACAACAAAAACCGAGAGGCAAACTTATGGGCCTTTAGCACAACTCAGACAATATACATTTGGCATGACAAGCATTCGAGTCTCAATGACTCATAGACTCTCTAGGATCCTCACAGTCTTTGTACACAATAAACTGTACTTCCTCTCCTTATACTCGGCCCCGTCATCCGCCCATGGGCAGATCACACGAGTATACCGAAGAGTAGATAGTTCACACCCATTCATAATCACAAAATATGAGCATATGAGATGTTTTTCACATATCTTTCACACAATCCATCATACATCAGGAAAAAAAAAAAAAACACATGTGAGAGTGAGAGTGATCGTCATACACAAGGAAGTAGTCTCAAAATCTGCACTTAGTATATACCTAGGAAAAGAATGTCTCTCAAAAACCCAATATCGGTACTCAACGCTCTGTCCCTCTTATATCCGGCAAACTCACGTCTCAAGTGTTTTAACTCTCAAAACACTTTTAAGAGTACAAGTAAAATTTGAGTATAAAAACAAAAATGTAAACTAAATATTCTCGAGTATCACACAAATGAGTCCTGTCTCTTGAGTCATGACTAGAAAATCCCCAAATCTCTATTGTACACTATTTCCTATTTATGTACAGGAAAACAGGACACATGTATTCGACTTATGATATTCTACATCCCTTACTCACTTTTTCTATGTACAAAATATCTAACTCCTACTGACGTACAGGCAAACCAGCCCCTACTCACTCATTTTCTCCTAGTTTTGCCTATATAACTGAGCTCTACCCCCATCTGGAGCTCTCTCCACCACTCGACCCTGCCTATCGTACATTCTGGCATCTCGCTCAGTGACCCGTCCTGCAGCCCTATCCTCGAGGAACCTAGGACACTTTAGGCCCTATGCATACCATCCAGAAAGTAGAAGCACATGACCTCTGATTTTCTCTAAAACCTCTTCTTCTTTCTCTGGACCTCTGATGACGGGAGTGCCTTTCCTGTCTCCCTGCCCACCTCGTGACTCTGAGGCAGGCGCCATGACCCCTCAGCTCCTTCCCCAAGTCCTTGAGCACTTGATTCCCCTTGCTGCTTACTTCCCTCGGGCCTGTACTCGGGGGTATCCAACCTCGGTGGCCTGCCCTCGTAGGTTCTTTCTGTCACAGCCACTTCCTCACTCTCGCGAGGCTCCGAGGTCTGGGGAGTAGCTGCCCTTGCAAGCTCGCTCATGGCTTCCTGCTGCTGTCGCTCACTGGCCTGCCCTCCTGAGTCAGTCCCAGTGGCCCAGGAGCCCAACTGTGTCCTCAACTCCCTCATTTTCGGCACGTACTCCAGGGTCTCTAGCCTCTGAGGTCTCTCAGGTGGCATATCTACTTCCATGGCGGCTACCAACTCGTCCAGGTGCGATGACTCTTTCCCTTGTGCCTCAGGCTGAGGAGGTACCACCGCTCCAGTAAGGGTCCCTTCCTGCACTTCCAAAAGGATTGTTAACGATTCTTCTGTAGCTTATTCCTCTGCTGGTGCGGGTTGGGGCTCCTAGGTTGGCGCCTCCATAGGGGCGCTTGCTGCAATAGGGGTCTCTTGCCGCGAGGCTAAGTCGGTGGGAGCCTTAAACTCAAAGCTTCCTTTGTTATCCTCTTTCCTCGCCTCTACCTCAGCCGGGTCCAGAAACATCTTCCCTAGTTCCTCTTGCTGAGATGTTTCTGCTGCCTCCCCCTGGCCAAACAGTCCCTGCATCCCTTCGCCTTGAATGCCATACCTGCTCTGTTCAGTCCAATCGACCATCTTGGTGGCCGAAAGTCTTTCCACTACAGATGACATCTCCTTGAGTTTTTTCTCCCACTCAGCTTCCTTCGCTTCCAGGCGAGTCCGCCAGACCTTGTTCTCGGCTCTTTCTTCTGCAAGCTGAGCAGTCAATTGTTCCACCTCTCCCTTCCTGATTGCTAGCTCGTCACTGAGCAGAGTATACCTCTGAAAGGACATGGTGGCTGCTTGCCGTATCCTTTTGTCCACCCGTTCGATGGCCCTTCTGGCGGCAGAAAATCCCAGCTCCCCAATCTCTATCGCTTCATCTTCCCTCTCATTTGTCTGCCCTGCGTCTTGTGACCTCCGGCGGGCTGCCTCCCTTCGATCCTCATATCTGGCTCACAGCTCGTCAATCCTCTGCTCGCTTGTCTTAGGGTTAGTTGGTGGCGTCAGCGCTATCCCTGCAGCCTCCATCCTGTCTCTTTGCTCATGTATCTCTGCGAGGCAGGCCTGTATCCTGGCAGACTTTGCCTCTGCGGTCTCATCTGGCACCTTCCCCGTCCTTACTTCGCGGACTTCCTTGGCTGGAGCCTGCACACCCCTCTGAGTCGCAGCATGCGGTGGCCCAGACGATGGCCCAACCAGAATAGGCCCCTCAATATCAGGGAGCTCAGATGCATGCGCAGCTAAGCGCGAATCAACGACTACGTGGGACTCAGTCCTCCATCCCTCTTCCGGTCCCTGCGCCTCGACCTCCTTTCTGGGTGACATAGTGGCTTCTGGCAGGGGTACTGGAGCCTGCTGGATGTCTGGCTCCGGGACCTCCTCTGGCCAAGACTGTCGCATGTGGTCTGGAACTGGGGTGCAGGGGGGAGTGTCACCCTCAATCATAATAACCTCTCCAGCTTGCAACTCCTTCTGGCCATGCGGTTCAACCTTCGGATCAGGGTGTGCCGGCTCCTCTCCCGATGGGTCCGTTAGGCCCACTCCCACCGAAGGGGCCTCCCACTGGGAAGCATCAAGATGGACCTCCAGACTCCTGAACGGTGTTGCTGACAATTCACCCTCCCCCTGCTCTGATAATCGCAGCGAAGGTCCCCGTAGGTCGCTCTCAGTAACCTGACGGAACTCCACCTGCCTAAGTCCACAAGCAGGAAAGGACTCTGCCGCCCGAGTAAGTCCTGCTCGCCCTCCTTCTCGCTGTGCTAAAGCCTTTCGGCCTCCTATGGTCGCAATTGGCTCTCTTGGCTCCAGATCTCTTAGCCTCTTGCTTCGTCGCCTCCTATCAACCCTAGGTTCTGGCTCGCCTGGTTCTGGCCTACCTGGTTCTGGCCGCCGAAACGCCTCCCTTAATTGAGCCTGGCAATCCTCCCAGTCACATGCCTGATCCCGGATATGTCTCGCCAGCGGTCGCTCCGCCCCTCTGGTCCAAATGAGTAGAGTATGCATCCTTCTTCCCTCTGAACCCCCTGATCACTCATATATTGCTCATAGGCTGGGATAAATTCTTCTGCATTGCCTTCCTCCAAGAGAATAGGTAGCCCATCACGCCCTACAGGCAAAACCCTCAATCTCTGCATCCTTGCCTCTACCTTTGGCCAGGTCAACGCCTCCTCCCTGATTTGTGTGATAGGCTTCTCAAACCTCCTAATCCCTCTCAAATGTCGTATCCTCTCAGATACGTCCCATCCTCTTTGGGTTGCGTGATCTCGGTAGACGTCTCGGAAGAGCTCGATGTTGTCATCATCAAATACGGGTGTAGGCTCTCTCCTGAAGGGCCCATGCCGCTCCCCCCCTTCCGGATGCCCCGAGAGGTCTCTGTCGTGGCCGTGTGTCCCTCCCGCCCCTCTGCATGGCTATCTTCAAGAAGTCAGACCTGCACACCAGCTGGAAAGAAACAAACAGGCACACAACAGGATCAGAATACAGGCTCAACAGCCTTAGCACAAAAACACACCCAATCTCAGACACACCAAACCCCTCCTTCTTTTTACCCAGCCTAGCCATAATCTGCGATACTTAGAACGAGGGTTTATTCAGAGGGGGATTGTGGGTTTACCTATTCTCTGGCCACAAACTTCTTTAGTCTTGTCCCGGATACCCAATCTTTCCATTCCGTTCCACTCAGCTCCTCGATCTGATAAGCCCCAAATCCGCCACACCGCACGATCCTGTAGGGTCCCAACCACCTTTTGTCGAGCTTCCTCGACCACTGCTTCTCCAAGGAAGAGTCGTATAGTAATACGATGTCTCCAACTACCAAAGACTCTTTCCGCACTCGCGCCATCTAATCCCACCGCATTTTATCCTCCATTCGATCTCTCTCGACATGCTTGGAAGCCTCGCGTATCCTTTCCTCAGCCGCGCCCACCTGCCGTGCCCGAATATCGAGCAACTCTTCAAATGACAGGTTCGTCTCCAAGTCCTGGCACCTCCAAGTCTTTAGGAAGCTCTCGATAGGGTAGGTGGCATGCCTCCCATACCACAAAGTGGCAGGCGCGTACTTGGTAGTCCTCTTTACCGTGACATTCTCTACGAAGAAGGCTGCCCGCAGAAACTTTGGCCACTGGCCGGGTCTGCCTTCCGTCCATTTGGCTAGGAGATTCGTGATGGTACTATGCCCCCTTTCCACAGGTGCATTTGCTTAAGGATGTGTAGCGGTAGAGTAATTCGCCACTACGCCATATCCTGCAAGCAAAGTCTGCACTTCATTACAGGTGAACTCCGATCCTCGATCCATCACAAAATCTTTGACGAAAGGGTAGCGTAAATAATACTCTTCGATGCAGCTTGCTAAAACTGGGTCGGTCTTCGTGCAAATAGCCCGACCGTCCACAAACCCAGTAAGGTTATCTCATGCATCGAAGATGTAATTATACCCGTTCTCCCCAATCGGCATGAAGAGTAGATCCAAATGTACGACTGCGCCTACCTCTCTTTCCAGCCTTGGGTGTAGGGGTTCCCCTGACCTTTGTGCCGACCTCTCTTGGCAAGAGACACAAGATTGACAGTACTTGATGATCATGCTCAGCATCTCATCCCAATGGTATACTTCGCTTATCCTTGCACATGTGGCACCTATCCCTCTGTGCCCTCCTGCTATACCATCATGTAACGCCGCTATAATATCGATTTGCCGGTTCCTCCCGCATACAATCCGCTTGGGGTTCCCAACTTGCCGTTTTGTGAACAAATGGTCAACCCTCACAACATAGAGATGCCTCGTCTTCTGAGCTTTAACGCTTACATCGCTGTCCCTCATTTCACAGGATGTGAGTAGGCCTAACTCAAGATAGATTCCATTATACTCCTCTGCCCGAAATGCCTCCTTAATCTCCCCTTCCTCGAACTCATCGTCCTGACTCTCAGGAACGAGGTCCTCGCCCTCAACTGGACTTAAGAAGTTCTTTCGGTCGAAGTCTCCTTGCCGAAGTGTATTCGTGAGCAGGTACATCCCTCCCATTAATTGCTCATGCTCCTCTACCTGAGTAGGGTCCTCCTCTATCGTTCTCACCTCCTCCACCAAGCCATGCGTACCTGCCAACGCCAATTTCATCAGCCAGTGAACATCCTTGGCCCCCCATAGGTCCTCCTCCTGAAACGGCTTGAGGACTAAATCTGCCTTTTGCTCATACCCTCTCGGCGCTATCCATATGGGGTGGCTGACATAGTTGGGCACTCGCAAGGACCACTTGTATATATGGAAGCAGACGTCTTCTTCCTGATCCATGAACCCAACAACTGGTGGAGTATCTTCAGTCGACTCCTGATTTAAGTTGTCCTAGTTAACGCGGCTTAGGTCATCGGTCCTGTTCTTGTTTCCCGGAATCCTTTCCAATTCAAAGTTAAACATCCAAATGTACGTCAACCATCGAGCGACGGTTGGGTCAGATGGAGTATAGTTCTTCAGGGAACAGGCAAGTGTCGTGGGATCCGAGTCCACCCTCAATATGAACCTCCTGCCGAAAACATAGTTCCGGAAGATCCTTAGGCAATGGGGTATCGCAAGCGTCTCCTTCCTAAGCTGAGAGTAGTTCCTCTCAGTCATATTAAGAGTTCGACTTTCAAACCTTAGCGGCCTATCCTTCCCTTCAGTATCTGCTTGAATTATGACTCCTCCCAAAGCAGTCGGCCCAGTGTTCGTCTCGATGATGAAAGGTTTTTCCTCAGTCCCCTCATAGTTTGACGCCCCCAGTACTGGTCCTCCTTCTTTGAATTCCCCCTTCATCCGGGTTACTGCTTCTTCCTGATCTTCACCCCAAATCCATTCCTGATCCTGACGCACCAGTTTCCTTCAATGCTCGGTCTTGGCGGCAAAGTCCTTCACAAAACGCCTCCAAAATTCGCAGGTGTCAAGAAAACTTCTCACATCCATTATGGAGTGAAAGGGCACTGGTCACTCTAAGATTTTGTCTGTCTTTTTCACATCAGGCCTCCGACCGCTCTCATTACAGACAAAGCCCAGAATGATAGCCTCTTTCAAGCAGTGCTTGGATTTTGGACCACTCGCAGTAAGGTTATACTCCTCTAACAGGCTCAAGACCTGATCGAGGTCCTAGATATGCTTCCAGACAAAACGCCTTACTCTGGGCATTACTTCGTCCTCCTCTTTCTCCTTTGGGTCTTTAACTGCCAAGTCATCAATATAGGGCTGAGTGATGTGTGGACTGACCATTTGCATGGCCCTGATCATGTGTGGTTGCACCATTGCCCAGCAGTAGTCCATCCTTGAGGGGCCACATTCATATGAACCAGCCCCCTTGGCGTGTGCATTGTTGTTACTAGCCTATTCGGCGAGTATACAGGAAATTTGTCATACCCAGAATATAGGTCTATAAGTGAGATTATAGATCTCCCTACGCATGACTCTGACAGTGCATCCGCGTTTGGCAAGCCTCCCGCGTCTCGCACCGTCACCGCGTTCAGCCGCTGCAAGTCCTGTACCCACCGTAGCGTCTCATTTGGCTTAATAAAGCAGAACCAAGGGGATGCATACGGTCCGCTAGAGTAGCCTGCAACATGCGTGCGCATCTTGCCATCTAGATAGTCCACCACCATCTTCTCCTCGTCAGGATTCGAGTATCGCGCCCCCCTTAAATTCCAAGGTTCGTGGGGGACGATGTGGATCCAGATCATCGGAGGTTTGTCCACATCCAGCCTTCCACGCTGATCATCATTAAAAGCATACGCGCGATGCCTCTTCTTCATCAGTTGTACCATCAAGGCTTTCTCTTGTGGTGAAAGGAAACCCGGTTCTCCAACTATTAGTTTCCCTTCATTTTCCTCGTTGATACGGCATGGATCACTTAGCGCCTGCTCTCGCATACACCGTATCAACCCTCGTTCCAACTCGTAATAAACCTCATCATCTTCTGTAACGAGCACGGGAACAGGGCGACACTTCTTATCTATCGTCTTGTACCACCTTTGGGCGCCCTGCTTAAGCCGTCCCCTACAAAAGGTCAGCTTGTTGTTTGTGTCTGCGCCATCGCAGAGCCTCCCCTTCCTTCGGGAAGCCGATAGATCAACTCCACTTCCCCCACCTGAGGGTTTTCCAAGACTTGCTCCCGCAGCGCCTTGATCGCCTCTGGATCTGCCATCTCATGTGCCGCCACGATCTCCATAGCCTTATTTACATCTGTAAGGCTTAGTGACAGCACCTCCACCCCACCTTCCTCCTCAGGTTCTTCCCAAAGCCTCCGCCGCTCATTTTTTGACTCTATAAAAGTGAATGAGCCAGGATTAGGCTCATTCCTCTCGCTCCCCGGCCCCGTGTTCCGGCGGGTGATAACTTTGTAGTTCCCGCAGGCCGGATAACTCAGGAGTAGTATCATCGTTCCATCGTCCTTGTTAAAGATCAAGGTCTCCGTCCTGCACATGAACGATCTACCAATGAGGATAGGATGGTCAACGTCTGGCATAACGAAGAAACAGGTCCTCGCCTGCACCTTGCCAATCTCTATAATTACATTGGATGTCGTGCCACAAAAAACTGCCTTGCAGTTAGCCCCATGCAACACGCCATGATCCGCACGGTCAATCTCCAGACCGAGCATGAGAGCATCCCTTTCTCTGATGATGTTCATCTCGGCGCCCGTATCCATCATCACAACACACTTCTTCTTTTTTACTACCAAGTCCACCAATCCGCACTCAGCACACTTCTAGTCCGTCCTTGTTCCAGCTTGTGTTCATCCTACCTCCCTTGGCAGGACCACACTCAGGTGGACATTGGGCACTAACCTTTGGAACAATCGTCCCTTTAATCCATCTCGGAGTCTTGGGGTGGACGCCAGAATGTCCTTTAGGTTCATAAGGTCATTATGACCTTCGAGGAGCCTATCCACCATTCTTTCCACATCAAAGCCTTCCTCTAGCCTGACTGCGTGCTTCCTCTTCTTAGGCACTCTGTCCTGCGGACCTGGCTCAGCTTCCTCTTGAGCCCCTCTCCTTTGGGCTCTCAATTTTGTCCGCTGGTCCTCCTCTTGTCGGAGCCTCTCGTCTTCCGTATCATCCTCCTCCTCTTCTTCTCCTTCCGGGACCTCAACCATTTTTTTTCTACGCTCGGGCTCAGGTCTCCTTCGAGGAGGTGCCTGACTTCGCGCTTGACTCGGCGCTTGACTAGGGCCGGCCTTACTTTGGCTCCTGGTTTGTGCGGCCTGAGGTGCCCGCCCATGCGGGGTAGGTGGCCTAAACGTCATTCCTGACCTAGCACCCGACCCTACTGTCGCGACCCCGGGATAACCCTGCTGTCCTGACGCTGATCCCAGCCCGGACTCATAGAGGAAGACTCTGGGAAGGTCGGCCTTCCATTCCTGGGTCTCATCACACAATTCCTTTAACTTCCGCTGGTATCTTCCCAACTTCCCCAGCAGATCTTTCATTTTCTCCAGGGTAGTTGTGACTGATTCTCCCATCCCCTGGGAGTCCTTATCATCGGATTCAACGACTATTGGCTCTTCTTTTATAGTCCCAACCTTTAGTCGCTGGGTCACCTCGTCACTCTCCCCCGTGATCTCTTCAATCCTCACGGGCGGGTCCTCCCTCTCTTGCCATAGCCTGAACATTGTCGGGGGCGTCGGCCCTGCCGCTGCCCGCCTTTGAGCTTCCTGTCTAACCCCACTTGGGATCTTTGGATCAATATACTTCCCAAATTTATCATATATATCCCCATCCATGTTTGTGGAGATTAGACCAGCGAGTTCGTCGTCCCGCCGCTGCTGACAAAACCGAATGGTATGGCCCACAACTCCAAAATGCCGGCAGACGGCATTTCGCCAATCAAAACAGGGACTCTCATATCCCTGACCCCCTTCTTGGCTGCCTTGGTTACCTTGGCTCTGGCCTCCTTGGCCATTTCATCCTCCGCCGCGTCCCCCGCCCTTCCATTCTCGGCCGCCACCCCCTCGACCTCCTTGTCCCCGACCACCATTACCTTGCCCTCCTTGCCCTTGAGCTCCTTGACCTTGAGTTCCCCCTCCTGCCACGCTAGCCTGCGAAGCTTGCTGCGAGGTAGGAGGTTGGGCCGCGAACTGACCCTAGGTTGTTGGGAAACTTGGCGGCCCTGCGCTCGCTGATGGGCCTGGATATGGGACCATCTGTCCTGAATGGGCTTAGCTTGTTCCGCATGAGTTGCAGTGGTTACAACTAGGCCAGGGTGCCATTTGACAATACAGCACCCAATGTCCATAGGCTGGTGGCGGCCGCATCTGCGAGGGCCCAAATGGCACATGTGTCATTGTGGCGGCAACCGGTGGCGCAGCAATCACCTGCGGGATCTGTCCCTTCCCCGAGCCTTGACCTCCCAGCAACAAGTTACGTTGCTTGCGCTGGGCCTTGGTAAGAACTTGTGATCCCGTCTCCTCCTCACCGTAGTCCTCCTGCCTGGTACCTTCATCCCCTGCCTCCTTTCCCCGACTTTGGACTACGGTCACTACCTTCTTCTGTACCTCGGCGTCCTGGCCATAGCCTAGTTCCGCGAGCACGTCGGTAACAATCCTCCTTACCCCCGGGGTCCCAGATGCGGAAGCATCAATTTCCTTCCTTTTCCTTCTCTGCAAGCTCATCTGGTGATGCTCTACTTGGTCCAGGCTCTCATCCTCTACTCCCTTGTCAATAGTGGCCCAGGTAAGCTTCGCACTGCCCCTTCCATGGCTCGTCAGTTCGACGGCTTCTGATGCTGCAAGCAGTCCCAAAAATATCGCACATTGCGCCTCTTCCGAGTCCCATGAACTTTCCTTGCCCTTTTCTTGAATTCTTGTACAAACGCCCCTATCGTAGTGGAATCATCCTTGTTCATGGCCTCGAGGTCTGCGGTGGTCAGCAACCCATCGCCCAACCGATACTTGCACTGCATGCCCTCTCTGAACCTCGCCTAGCTACCGTGGGCGGCTTCCACAACCTTTCCCACTTCTTGATGATGCCCATGAAGTATATATTTTAAGATTCGTTGTAACTTCACCTCGTCTGACAGGCCCACCATCGCTTGCTCCACCAGGTCCAGCCAATTTGAAACCCTCTCTCCACTGAAGTGGAAGGTATCAATCTTCGGGACATTGCTTGACGTCTTCTCATGCCTATCAATGGTCGCAATAAGGTCCTCCAGTGTCAGGACCCTTCCCGCACCATCCACTACGTCACTGGGCTCCGGCATCTGGACAGACGTCTCTTTTCGACTTCCTGTAAGAGAAAACAAAACACTCGTCTACTCAGTATGCTACCCTAGCGAGATCTCTACCGTACGTCCTACCTGGTTCCCCCCCCCCGCCTGTCTACCTGAAATAGGTAGGGTTATCCCTCATAGTTCTTTTTTAAGCTGGACAGGCAACCAACCCATTCAAGATTCACTAGATTTTCCTCATTCGTACTTAGTCATACACAAATCAATACGCACTCTCATTCTTTCTTCCTATGCCTATTTCGATCTCACTCTCATACCCGGATGTCATTCCACCAGGGACAACGGTAGGCTTCCATTATCCCCGGCAACGGTGCCACCTGTCAAGCGCATCAGTCCGGCACGCACGAGGCAGCGCGGGACCCTCTCGGCCGCGTCACACAGGAGTTGGTCTTTTCCTTCGCCGCGAATATACATGGAGCTTCCGCAAGCCGCTCCGGCTGAGTGCACCAGCCATACCTCTCGCGAGCCCGTACGACAGGACAGGGCCTACGCGAGGCACGACTTACCTCCACCTTACGGAAGTTGTCACCTCCCTTCGGTGGGCGTATCCCCGCCGAGCTACTAGTCCACAGTACGAAAGCTGATCAGGTGCAATCGCAGAGGTGGACCAGCCGAGGGCGTTTCTCGTTCACTGTAGCATAGGGGGTGCGTGCGGTATTACGCCTCTATCGGACCCGCATGCAAACCGACATCTTGGGGGGCTGAGGTCCCAAGCGCGACTCGTCGCCGGTCAACTAGGACGCATCCCACTCGCCACACGCACACCACTATAAAGAACATAAAAATAAAACGCACGCACACGCACATATACATATACTGAACGACACTGAACAAACAACATGACAACACTCCTAGTCCCTTCAGTACCCATCCCCTAACTTTCCGATGCGGAAATCGGATAGGCGTTACGCGAGAGACTTAGTATAAAACCGCGTGGACGCATGGCCTACTCATATCGACTCGCAATGCAAACGTACGTAAGCGGTCATAGTAATGGAGTACTATGTAATACCCATACTCATGCGACCCTCGTTAATCTCGAGGGTCCCGTTCGACACTCAAGTGTCGGCTGACACGCGCCCTGAGGATTAATCTCTCGACGCTCGACAACCGCCGAGTGCGGTTGAAAACCACACCCTCTTCAGCATCCTGCGGAGAGTGGGTGGTACACAGGTTCATACTTGTGGCAATCGTCTCTTGTTGCCCTGGAGACCAACTCTACCATCCCGGACCCAGAAAAAGGTCAAGCGGTTTTACTTTGACGGCTGCTACAGACTACAACGTCCAACCATAATAACTCCAAAAAGCAAAACTAGGCCGAAGGCCTCCCTATCCCAAAGTCACTACCTTGGGTAATCGTTTCGATTGGTACCAGCGGCCTATACTGATCCTGAACACTCATGCATATGTACGAATCCCTTGATCCCATAACTCTGGACACTAGGATGGCAAAACGTTGCACGCAGGATTTTGATAAAAAGTTGCGCGGTTGTAAGCCTATCCTGCACCAACCGACGATGTCAGTCGCGCGAGGTAATCCCAGTCCCGGCCTCGCGATATTGAATGGTTGAAGGAATATATCATGAGAGGCTACCCTTCACGATATTGAACGGCTGAAGGACATGCCGTTCAGCCCTCATGACATTTCTGCCCTTAGGGTTGGGTGTCTCGACGGGCAGGGCAAATAGGTTCTGCGCGAGGGAAGGTTCCTTCCCCGCAGAGTCTAGGGCTTGGGATGTTCTGGACAAGGACCTTGAATCCCGGCCCAGGACTAACGTCCGACTATGAAATCCCTAAGAAGCATACAACGATACAAAAGGAGGTTTTCTTTCCTCTCTCGGCCCCAACCCCGATTTTTTTTTACTCTTAGACGAGGCCTGCCTGACCACGCAAACACTTAATATAAAGACACACATATATATAGGGGGGTAAATACGTGACGATCACTTCTCACAGTCACAGTGGGACTCCTCACAACCATATGTATACGCACGCAGTCAAATCCAAAATCCGAATCACAAAACATACATGCAATCACATCAAAGAGTCAAACAAGAACCCATGCACTACACGGAGTCAACCCCAACCACTATCTATACTCATACCCCCTTGTTTTAACCATGCAAACCCCAGCCTCCTGTCCAACCAGCCATAATTAAATACTCAACACCTTTGTTAAATGGTCATTCAATAAAAGTCCGGGTGAAACCTTAATAAACAATAAAAATAACCAGGGCTAAAGCCTTTTAGGTTTAGTATTGAGGGTGAATTCGAATTGAGTCGTAAGTCAACGAATCGGCAACCGACTTGTTATCAGTGATAACAGAAGGTGGTCCTCAAGGGATCAAGTTGAATCTAGTCCAAGTCCTGAATCAAATCGATCAAGCTGGTCTGTAACATAAGACAGGTCAACGCCCAAGGCTAACCCTATGAGTCATATGGGGAATGATCTCCACATCATGGTCTTACTCAAATCATCTTATTTAACTAGGTCTGCGTCTACCTCTAAGCAAGTGCTAGAGAAAAAGGTAGACCTTTGGCAGAATCTCCTCTATACAGAGTGGATTGTCAAAACTGCCACCTCTCAACATATAATCTAACTCCTCTAAATTAAGATAATTTCGGCAGCGCTTCCTGTAGGAAAAGTGTCTTTTCAGAATTTATATCAGTCCAAACATGAAAACAAAAACAGTCTTTGACTGTCAAAAGTTCAAATTTTGTCTAACTCCCTGAATTAGCAAAACTTTGGGCAGCACTCCCTTTAGGAAAGGAGAGTTCCCAGATTTTTACTAAGTGCAGCCAAGTTTGACCTTTGGAAAACCAAAATGTGACTAATTCCTTGAATTTGCAGAAATTTCGGCAGCGCTCCCCGTAGGAAAAGTGGCTTACCAAGATTTATACAAGCCCAAGTACAATAAATGACCTCAAATAATGCAAAAAAATGATCTAAGTAAAAAAACTATCACAGAAAGTGCAGAAACTGCAACTAACTGCTATGACTCTAGCACGTGGCGAGTTTCTATAACAACTACCTGTCAAACTGACACTCATACTAAGTAGTGGTGTCATTCGGCCACATGCAAGCTAAACCACAAGGGTAAGTACTCTCACCAACCCAATTTATCTTTAGCAAACAATACTTCATAGTCTTTCAATGATTTAACCCCTTATACCCTGCTTACGTAGGGCATTGAGATTGGTCATTCGTCTTAGAAAGAATGCCAACTTTTTGCCTTGGTTATAGACAAACATGTTGCACAACTACTTTTCTCTTCATTGGGCATATGACTAAGCCATTCGTCTTAGAAACAATGCTTAGTCTCCCTGAACTGTTTAAATAGTCAAGTTATATATACTTTTCTGAACTTAATCTTCGAAAGTGAGCGTAGGGATGAGTCATTTGTCTTAGAAACAATGCTCAGCCTGCCCAAGTTACCTTCAGTTATAACTCTTAATTATACTCTCTTCTCTTGTAATAAGGCTATTGTCAGACCATTCGTCTTAGAAACAATGTCTGGCTAGCCTTGTTCTCATATAAATGTATATAGCATTATAGAGAATCATATTCCTTGGTTCTCATTATAGTCATGTGGCCTCAGACTTAGACTATTCATCTTAAAAACAATGCCTAGTCCTTACGCCTGAACCTCCCCTCAGAACAAAACAATCAGAAAAAAAGTTGAGTCATTCATCTTAGAAACAATGCTCAATTTTTTTTCTCTCAGTACCAAAAAAAGGCAGAGTACCCTGGGTCAAAACCCAGAGAGTGTTCAGAAACCACCCTAAATAAACAGCGACCAGACCATTCGTCTAAGAAACAATGTCTCGCCCTTAAAATTCAAGCAATCAATACCCCACAATATAAGTAGCCAGACCATTCATCTTAGAAACAATGTCTGGCGCAATTAAATAAACACACCAACCAAGCCATTCGTCTTAGAAACAATGCTTGGCCCTTAAGAAAACAGAACAAAACACGGCAGTCAGGCCATTCATCTTCGAAATAATGTCTGACAATATAAGACCTAATCAGACACAAGCAAACTGCCTTCCTCCCAACCTTCCCCCTGATGCAACCCCATGTGATAATCTGCTTTCAGACAAACAAAAACTGAAACTACTTTTGTACATGCATTCCTTTACTTAGTCTAATTTATATCCTGAAGGTCAACCCAAAAGTCAAAGTAGGGATGCACGCAATACATTCAACCAATACATAGGGAGATGTATAGATAGGGGTTATACTGGGTTTATAAGGGAAAACAATGATTACCTCTGACTTCCCTGCCTCCATAACTCCTCCTGAGTTCCGGCAGAGCTCCCGCAATCGTTGGGGCAAACCTCCCACAGAGGCCTTGGCACAGATTATGGGTTGCAATCCCGCCTGCCGCCTTCCTCTCAGAACCAATGGACCATACTTAGAGTAAGAATGGCAGAAGGAGATAAATTTGAGACTCTCAGATCCAAGAGGGGTGCACTCAGACTCGCGTGAGAGGGCCTTGATACCTTGCGTCGCCTGATGGTCCCGCAATGGTGACCGAGTGTACCAGCTTGATCAACTTGAAGTTAAACTGTCAAATCCAACCCTCCTAATGAATTCCCAAATCACGGCGATACCCCCTCCCTTCCGCAAGCTCAGCCACTCGCCCGCAACTCCCTTAGCCCAACTGCTGCTACACAGCCAGCTATAACAGTTGACAATAGCTAGCAGTAGTATGCGGTAGCATGCAACAGCCAACAGCAGACAACAGCAATATGCATCTGCCAGCAGCTGGCCATAACCTGTGTACAGTCAATACAGTAGCAACAGTCTCTTGCAGCCTGTAGTGGTTAACAACGGTCAACCGTAGTCAGCAGTCTTCCTTGGTAGGTGTTGTGGCCAGAACGCAATCTGAGCAGCAAGGCACACAACAACTTAGCGAACATACAACGGTATGCACAGTCGTACCAGCAATAGCACAGCAGACCCTGGTGAACACTGCAGCGGCGTATCAGTAACGCGTGGGAGCTTTTGCAGTCATGGCGTACACCACCGGTTATAACACGCAGCCCCATACAAATTGCCTCCAACCACCCAGGCGGACTTCAACACCCGTTAGCCACCCCCCCCCTCTTTCGATCTCATAAGCAACGCACTGCCAGTAGGTAAGTCTCCTCCAGCCGGCTTCTACAGGTTGCCAACGGACTCTCCCTCTAGTTAGTGAGGCGCAAGCTGACCCACACAGCCCACCACAACTTTCACGACTTGCTCGCTGCGTCCACACAGTAGATACAGCAGCATGCTGGCCGAATTGTATGACTACGGTATTCAAACCCACATACTACCGTACCTTGATCCGCAGTGCGCACCGTTAGCCTTGATTAAGCGTAACAACGATGCATAGCGTCATCAACAATGCTCAATCAACTGTGGCACATCTACCTTTTTGACGATGGTGCTTTGAGCACCTGTAACAGTCTGTGCATAGTCAGGTAGCCTGATAGTCAATACTAAGCAGCTTGCAGCAACCTGTGTACTGTCACTCAGCAACAGTCTCCCTTATCGTAACGTGAGTTGAGTGTGCGCGGGCATCGACCCACACGTCCCTTCGTTGCAGATGCTGACCAGCCCCACCCCCAAGCCGCACTGCCGCTCATCTCCCAACTAAACCACCGTTACACAGTCTAGGACGCCCATACTCGAATCGAGCCGCTTGCTTGGTCAGGCAGACCCAAGGAGCAAACCCGACCGTGGTTGGCCGTGCCCGCGGCAGCGTGACCCCAGACCCTCACTGAGATAAAGCCACTCTCCCTTTCTTTCTTAGTCGGACAAACAAACCGAAGCGAACCTCCCTGCAAAGAATCGGGAAACACGCCTACTTCACAAGTGTATACACAACCAGACGTCCGCAGCCTTTCGCCTAGTCTCACGTCCCTCTACCAGTGTAGGCTGGCTCACTACTCAAGCCCAAAACCTGATGCCACTATCGGGTCTTGCAAACATACAAACCCCGAACTCGAGTCTCTGTTCGCTTCGTTTGCACTACGAGCCTTTGCCTCCATCACCCCTCTCTCTCCCGACACTCCCTCTTCATACTAACTTCTTCCCTACTAACCGTATACTAATTTGGACTTCAAGCGATGTCGCCAAGCCGAGAAACCTCAAACTCGAACCCTCCCACGCTCAAAACTACTAAGGATCAGGGGAGATATGCTCATCCTCCCCCGTCGTCGTTTCTCCCAGGCATATTCGCGCAGTCACTTTCCTCCCTATCTTCTATTTTACTAACTTTGGTCTAAAACTAACTTCATATTTCGAGTCGCCCACCTCGAAAACTCCCTAGTACTTACTTTTCTCCCCGCCTGATTTCATCAGAGAACTGGTAATTTACACGACCTTCACTCTCTCCATAGTTGTTTCTCCCCGAATGTATCCGGCGTGGTAAGTCGTCCGAATTCATTTACTCACCTCCAAATGCCTCTGACGTGAATCCACGCCCTGGCTCATCGTCTTCGCCTTCCCCACTCCGTCGGCCCTTTCACCATTGCTCGTTTTCACCTCGCCCTGCCACCCTTTCCGCCGAATGCACCTGGGCAAGGTTGCGCCCTGGTTCTTTCATCCCCCCACTCATTTACCCCTCATGCACCCGGCTCTATTCCGCGCCTGGGTTCAGTCTCTTTGTTCCACCAGTTGCCGTCCGTCACTCCGCTGCTTGGCACTCAACCCCTCCGTTCACCAGCCTAGCGCCCGTCGTTCGTTCTGCCTCGGCTTGCTGCGCTAGCGCTCATCAACCCGCTATCCATTCAACGCTACATGGTCCGACAAGTTTTCGAATGCTAAACAGAACAAAGTGCCTGCCCCGTCGGACCCTCTCCTTGATTTATGCGTGTCATCCTTGCGCAGGGGTCATGCCAACCTCCTCTGTATCGTTCCAATTTTAATGGATGTCCCAAAGGACTCAGCCGGGGCAGTGCCCCGCGGCACCGCCAGAGCCAGACGGCCTTTGCGCCGGGCCTACCGGTGAAGAGTGGGCTTTGCGCTCAGGTAACCCCGGGTTTCGCCCACTGACACCCTTCCCCTTTTCCTGGTCCCGACCGCGGTTTGTAAGCCAGGCCCCGAAAGGGGTGGAATAATAGTAATAAAAAATAAAAAAAAGAAAACTTTTCAAAGACAGATAATTAGGAAAACAGGGGGCAGCTGGTACCTTGCCAGTCCCGTGGGTCAAGCCCGTCACCGCGTCTATTAGCAAAAACCTGAGGGGGATAGCCCCGACGGGCCCTCAACCCCTCGGCTCTCTCCATGCTGCTCCGCTGCTCCTCGCCACTGCGTGCTGGCCTCGATCCTCGCACCTTCGCTATAACAGTCCAATTTCGTAACCTATAGGGCTAAGCCCAAGCCTGGAAACCAGGGTTGTCACCCGGGGACCCCCGGGCCGGGGACCCCCGGGGGCAAAGCCGGGGCCTGGATTTCACCCCCGGACCCCCTCCCGCGGGGGCGCCGACCCCCGGACCCCGCTGAAGACCCCCGCGCCCGCCCGACCCCCGGCACCCCCGCGGGACCCCGGCCCCGGCACCCAGCACCCCAGCTCTGGCCCCGGGACCCCCTGCTTGTATTCATTCAGTCATTTGATTTCGGTTGAATTCTTGGACCTTCTTTGATGCCTTGGGTATTAGCCGACCCTGGCCTGGATCCCTGGTCCCCGCACCCTCCCGGCCCCGGCACCCGGGCCCCGCACCCCCGGTCCCCGGACCCTCCCGACCCCCACCGACCCCCGGCCCCCGACCCCCGAACCCCGCCGAACCCCAAACACCGCCATTTTTTTTTTTTTTTGGGGTCCAGAACCCCTAATTATATCACCAACACCCCCATAGCAAACCCCAATACACCATATACCACCCCAACAGCCCCAGTAAGTGAAGTAAAAAAAAATTGAGAAGGGGGGGCAGAGGTCCAATGGCACCCCTCCCTTCTAAAATATCGAAGGGCACAGGAAAAAAGTTGAGCATACGAATTCCTTGTTAAATTATGCTTTTCCCGAAAGGACCCCAGTAGATCTGCAAAGGTCCCGACAGAGACGTTCGGAGACGTTCAGCAAGTTTCGTGCAGCAAGCCAGCAATATATGTTCTGGATCCGAAGTCAGGTCTGCTTTCAGCAGTTATCGGTTACAGGTTACAACTACTTACTTCAGTTTTTCTTTTGTTTCGTTTTCGTACGATTAGTGGCCCTAAGGGCCTTGCTCCACCCGTCACTACTTGCACAGAAGACAAAACATATGGCAGCGTATGAGTCCATGTTGTAGCAGAAGATTCATTCCTCTGTGTTTTTTTTTTTTTTTTTTTTTAGTGGCCCTACTCCACTCGGCACCACTTGCACAGAAGACAAAACATATGGCGACGTATGGTTCCATGTTCTAGCAGAAGATTCATTCCTCTCATTTTTTTGTTTCGTTTTCCTACTACTCTAAGAGCAGTGGAACTAATGGCCTCGTCACTACTTGCACAGAAGACAAAACATAAGGCAGCGTATGAATCCATGTTGTAGCAGAAGATTCATTCCTCTGTTTTTTTTTTTTTTTCTTTTTTTCTTTTTTAGTGGCCCTACTCCACTTGTCACCACTTGCACAGAAGACAAAACATCTGGCGACGTATGGTTCCATGTTCTAGGAGAAGATTCATTCCTCTCATTCTTTTGTTTACTAAGTGGAGGGAAGCCGTGGAAAGCACGTGGTGAGTTGGCCTTCCACTGCCCAGAAACTCGCGTGCTCAGTGGTCCCATAACTCCCGGAACGAGGACCTTAATGTGAATCAACAGGATATATACTTGGCCTGCCATGACTCTGTCATGAGCACTATCTCGTTCACGGTGATGTAGCCCTTGCTAGTTATGTGCAAGGGCTCAAATAGCCCCCATGGGTTTTGAAAAAAAAATTAAGGAGCTATTTCTTTTACTCCCCCGCCAACCCCACTCCCCCAACCTCCGCACCCCCGACACCCGACCCCCGCCCACCCCCGCACCCCCGACCCTAGCCGAGCCCCTCAACCCCGACCACCGTCCCCCGCACCCCCGACATCCGACCCGCCGACCCCTGCCCCCCCGTAAACCCGACCCCCTCCACAGGTGGCAGCCACCCCGGGCGGGGGGGGGGCAGGACCCCTGATTTCTGAAAAAAACAGAAATTGTCAGGGGATGTGCGGCGTCGATGCGCACCCCCCGGTATTTTTTATTTATTTTTTCGATTTTTTTTTTTTTTTTTTTTTTTTTTTTTTTTTTTTTCCGGGGCCGGGTGTGCCGACACCTGACCCCCGGGACCCCCGCCGGGGCCCCGGGCCCGAGGGCCGACAACCCTGCTGGAAACAATAGGCGCTGAATCCCATATAAGGTGGTGCGGCCCAGTGCTTAATGCGGAGGGAATGCCTGGGGCCTCACCTCCTCCTACAAGCAGGTGTGTGGCCGCTAGGTATTCATGCCGGCCTCCCTAACTGTGTCATGGCCGTCGCACGTACCATCCTACATACCAGACCTGTCGTCTGTCAAGCACGACAAGCGAGGGCGGACCTATCAATCCTTAGTCTAATCAACGAGGCAAGATCAAAGCGGACATATATGCCGACATTTACAATAAACAAATAGAAAGGGTAAAATCACACGCGCGCCTTAAAACTGCGCGCCCACCCACCCTATCTACTTAGATAACCCTGGCCCATACGCAGGTAACCAATTGAACATTCACAAGGCCTGAACCAACGGCCCTTCTGTCACTTGCAAAAACCAGGGCAGATACCCTTGTAAGGGTATTCGCGCCGACAACTTCATCGATGAACACCAGTTCGGGCGGATGCACCCAATCCCGTCTGCTCAGCACCTCCTTCACCACCACCACACGCCTGACGAAGATTCCGTTGAAGATTGTACGCACTTTCATCTCTCTCTCTCTCTCTCTCTCTCTCTCTCTCTCTCTCTCTCTCTCTCTCTATCTATCTATCTATCTATCTATCTATCTATCTATATATCTATATATCTATCTATCTATCTATCTATCTATCTATCTATCTATCTATCTATATATATGTATATACACTACAGACCGTGCTCGCACCTGGTATAAAAAAACAGGCCCGCCGAAATCGTTCACCACCTCCACAGAAATTGAGCACATAGCCAGGCATGAGCACACGTGGTTCTGCCCCCTCTATCACAGACCTGCAACAACGCCATCATGCACGACACATGCGGGTGGACAGTTGTCAGACAGAGAGGACCCCTATAGCGAAAAAAAAAAAAAACGAAAAAAATAACATAAAAATAAATTCGCACCGCATCATTCACGGTGCAAGCCGACAAACAGGCAAAAAAGAAGGTGCAAATCTGTTCGGAATAACTTTATGTTTGTCATGTTGTCTTCGACCACCCCCCTCCCCGCCCCTGTGTGTCGTTGCGGGAGCAGGCGCGGGCTGTCCCACCAACGAACCAGACAACATCGCAAAACACTGCAATAGCGGGCTGTCCCGCCAACGAACCAGACAACATCGCAAAACACTGCAATAGCGTCCTGTTCCCATCTGCCATAATCTTGTTGATTCCATCCATGGCGTCCACAAAACTGCCAGACAACTTATCGGTCTGTTTGTCGGTGGCATCAATGAGAGCGTGGGCGACATCTGCGAATTGGTCTCCCCTCCCTCCCTCCACAAAACTCTCCGACGTCTAAGGTGCCCTCTACCCTCACCACTTCGAGCGAATTTCGCTGCGTCACCACTGTCGTTGTCTGCTTTCCGGCGAGCACCACATGTGTCCTCCCCACCGCCCATGTCTTCGTCATCCATGTTTGTGCTCGACGACCCTCCTTCCAGATTCACACTCTGCATCAGCCCATCACAGTGACCATCTGCTTTCGCAAGCGTCCATTGCAGTGCTTCATAGAACTTACGTTCGAATGTCAGCGTAAGTCTTGCCGCCTTTCTCACATCCCGTGACGTTGTCCAGTAAGAGGGCGCGCCAGACTTCTTTCCAAAGTCACGAATCATCTTCGTGCCGTCAAGGAGCTCGTAGTACTTCCTCTCACATTCGTCCACGGTGTGCTCAGCAAATCCTTTCTCAACAAGCTTCTTCACAATCCAGTCGTATTTGCCCTTTCTGCTTCTCATCTGTTGCCTACCTTCTCTCTTCTGCTGCATATAGTCTTCTTCAAAAAGCAGTTTGAGCAGTGCGATGCTCTCAGTTGAAGACCAATCAGGACCTCGGACTTTGGCCTTCCCCGCATTATCTCCGCCACGCCCTCCCCCCCCTGCCCTTTTGCCCTTCTTCCTCACATGTCCACCCGCCGCGTCATCCATTTTGCCATCATCGGTGAGGTTCACTGTGACATTACCCGTGCTTTGCGTACCAGCTATGTCGGCAGATGCACCAGCCTACGTGTCGCCCATTCCAGCGTTGTGCTTGTCCATATCCTCGTCGAGGTTGGCAACCACTTGAGAAGGCTCTGGGACACTGATTTCAGAATCGTGCACATGCAAACGACGACCATCATGACTGCTAAATGCAGCATCTTAAGGCATGGACTGCGACAGACCTCCAACCATGTTCGCAGCAGGCGGTCTTGAATAATAGTTTGTGGACGTGCCTCCATCCACCCCCGCATGTATGTTCGGTGTAGCGCCAGCAACGTACGATGTACGTGCAGAGGACGCTGCTCCCCCCGCAGACAACTCTCCTTCTCCCTGGCCCCTACGTCTTGCGATGGTTGTTGCCACTGCCCTCCACGTGACATTCCCCACGCCTGATAGCCGACACTGATCCCATATGCTTCTCCACCTCGCTGCGGTCCATAGCTGCAGCGGGCCTTCATCTGCCCTGGCCTACAGCCACGGCCTATTTGGCTATTTGCCCAGTTCGGCCTGTGAGACCAGGCCGTGGCCTGACCCCACAGGCCGTGTGTTGTTCTGGTCCTGCTCGGTACCACTGTCGGTATCAGGCCAGTCCAGTCCAGTCAGTCAGTCCGCTGGGGTTATACCCCAGCAGTTGTCTGTTTTTTGTCATTCTTCACTTTTGCAGATCTTGGAGTACGTGCGTGTGGAGTCTGCGTCGGAGCTGCGTTGTCCCTTCCAGCTCCATTTTTACCTCCTCCTTCGTCCACCCTTCTTCTCCATCCTGTCGGACCGCCATCCCTGCGGGTCCGGCACACTGGTATCAGAGCAGGCGTTTCTCCCTGCTCCCCTCCCCCATCCACCCCCTTCATCATTTCACACGTAGTTTGAGCAAAAAAAAAAAAAAAAAAAAAAAAAAAAAAAAAAAAAAAAAAAAACTCGCCATTTTTTTTTATTATGACACCGGTGCACATTTTTAATTATAACTTTTGCATCTGGTGTCATAATTTTTTCATCTTTAGCTTGTTGGAAAGCTCTCGATGAGCCGCTTTGATCGAGCCATATATTGTTAAATTCGGTGTGCTAGTTTAGGAGCTACAATCGTTCAAAGATCGCAATGTTGTTTTGCCAGCTCCAAAACCGTGCGCGCTCGGTTTTTTTGACGGGCGCTATTTCTGCAGGCTGCGGCTGACGTTGCGCCATATCTCGTTGAAAGCGCCTTCGAAAAAGCTTTCCAACAAATCTTTTTTTGCCAAATTCCGCCCAGCGGATCAAAAGTTATTAGCAAAAAACGGATTTCCCCTCTCTCTCCTTTCTCCCTCCCCGTGGCCACGAGAGTGTCACGTGGCAGCACTTGAAGACCCCCCTGGCTAGGGGGCTGCACTACACGTAGAGAATGTGAGTTTGGGAGATCAAGATCTCTCCCAAACTTTCCACTTGGAAGATCTGATCAGTCTGATCAGATCTTTCGGCCGTGCTGGCAGCTTGTAGCGGTTTGAATACCTCTTCTTCCAAGGGGTTGCTTGAAGGCCAAGATCCATTGGATCTTGGTGATCTTGTTGCTCTTGGCTAACCAAGAGCCTGGTATCACCCTCCTACCATTAACCTACTACCCCCCAACCGCTTTCTCCCTTCCCCCATCATCTAATCACCTTTTCTCCCCCCTACCATTACTCTCTACTCCTCCCTCAGTCTCCATCCATCTTCCAGAACTTTTTTCTCTCCTCTCCTCCCCACTCACCATTTCTCACTAATCTCATCTACTCCTCTCCACCTTTTTCATATCCTTCTCTTTCATTCTACCACCCTCTTCTCCTCCTTCCCTCCCCCAACTACAATCCCATCATCTCCCCCATCCCCCACCTTACCTTTTTCTTTCTCTTCTCACTTTTTTCTCTCTTTCTTCATCACTTTTTCATCCCCCCCCACACCCAACTTCGAATTTTTCTGTTTTTTCTTCTTTTCTCTTTCTCTTTTATGTAAAATTTTTATTTTCCTCCAAAAATCTGAGTCATCTTATTCCCTACCTCTTTTCATATTTTTTGATTTTTTTTGTTTTTATTTTATTTATTCTGAAAAATTAAAATTTTCTATGGCACCTCTATATCTTGCTAGGACTTGGTCTTTCTTTGTTGTCGGCGCACATTTTGACCCCTTGGGGGTAGCGAAGTGATGACCAAATTTTTCCATTCTACTTGGTCTTTTTCTTGACAACACACTTCGACCCCATGGGGGTAACGAAATACTGCCGAAATTTTTGAAAAATTTCAAAACCTAGCTTCTCTTCACTCTCTTCCACCTCCTTATTTATTTATTTATTTATTTACTCATTTATTTTTTTTCTGAAAATTTTAGTTTGCGGCATTTTAAAAGTTAGTGTGTCCCTCTTGCACTTTCCCTCCTCTTGGCACATTTTTGACCCCATGAGGGGTGGGAAAATGCTGCCGAAATTTTCAAAAAAATAAATACTCTCTCTCTCCTCACTCTTCACATTTTATTTATTTTTTTATTTATTTCTATTTATTTTTTTATTTTATTTTTATCTCGAAAATCCACTGCTTACTCTATTTTCCCTCCCGTCCATAGTTATTATTTTCTTTTCTTGATTAGGTTGCCGCCACCTTCCCCTAACCACCTAAACTCCGGTTAGGGTTTCCTTAGGGTTTTTTCTAGGGTTTAGGATTTCCCTAAACCCCCTACTCTCTACCTCCTCCCGTCGGGCACCCTGGATCTGAACGGCTCCTCCCCCCTCGACCGGATTCGCGCCACCATCTCACGCGCGACCCACTGGTCACTGGGCGAGCCGACCCACGACTACCCACTCTGCTCTCGCGGTCCCCTCCCTCTCACTGGTGGTCCTCTGTTCCCATACCACAACCCATATCTCCCCCCACCTCCCACCATGTCTACTTCTCTCCCCCCACTACCCACGGAGAGCGCTACACATGAGGAGATCGTCGCGGCGCAGTCCACATCCCAGGTCACCGCGCAGTCAGCAGCTCCTGGTCAGGCCCATGTGGACACCATGGATCTTCATGCCACCCTTGTGACGATTCAGGCGCAACTTAGTACACTTGGACCGTTGCAAGCACAAATCAATGCGCTTGCCCTTGACGTCAACCGCCTCAAGGGCTCCCCTCATCGCTCTCCCCACCGCTCCCACACCCCATCCCCTACCGGCTTCGATTTCGGCTCCCCAGGACTCCGGAGACGGAGTTACCATGGTTCCCCCTCCTCTGCGAGTCAGGCCCAGCACTCCCCCTCAGCGGTGGCGAGTGGTGTTGCCGGTCAGACCACACCGTCTGTTGCGGCAGTTCTTCCGGCCACGGCCGCCCCTACCGTCTCTACTACTACCGTAGGTGCTGCGGTCCTGGTACCGCGTTCTGGCCGAGCAGTTTCATCGACCCACACCGGTGTTGCTTCCCAGCTTCCCGCACCGGTCACGGCAATAAGGCTCCGCCCTCTTCTTCCTGCCTTCGTCCCCCCACCCCCACAACAGGGTGCCGCCCAGGCTGGGATTCCTCCTCCCACTGGGAGACCCGCTCCGCCCCCTCCACCTCTGACCCCGCGCACCAAGCGAGTGGCCACTTTATAGGCCACCATTGCGCAGACTCAGACGGAGATTCTTGCTCTGAGACAGCCTCACCCATCACAGGCTGCCCACCCTTCCTCCTCGACCACCCCTTCAGTCCCCATGATGCAGGCTCGTTTCCCTCGACCTGCTCCTCAGCCTCTTTCCTCTTACCTGGCTATTCCGGGACAGCTTTCCGCGGTCGTTGCCTCCTCGTTTGCTGGTCCATCAGCCAGCGGCCACGGCCAACAACCTTTCCCCACCTCTGCCCCTGCAGCGGCCTCGACTTACACCGCCGCAGTGCACTCGCCTCGATCTCTCTCCCCCCGCCATCAGCACAGTGGACGTCCTCCTGTACGCACCACGGACATTCCCGAGTATGATGGCACATCCCGTGTCTCTCACTGGTTGCAGATAGCAACACGTACACTCTCTATGACGACCACCCGTCAGGAGTTGTGGTGCGATGTGCTCGCAACCAAATTGCGAGGTAGCTCTTCCACTGTGTGGGAGGATCATTATACCCAGCGCCTCCGCGTGGGTGATGTCCCCACTCTGGCCGACTTCGCGGCCTTCCTTCAAGACCGCTTCGGCGCTCGTCATGACGCCACCGACGCCTTAGACCGCGTCACCGAGACCAGATGGTTCGTGTCCTCTGTACCGACCGACCTGGAGCGTCACATCCGGGTGTTTCAGGACGCTCGTCTTGTTTGTGACGAGACGTTCCTACCGGAGGTCACACTCACCGACCGGTTCCTTGTCAGCCTGCCGAATGACTACCGCCTAGAGCTATGGAGGCGATCATTCTCTTCTGCGGAGCAGGCATACGAGGCTGCGCGTCAGTACCAGAGGATGTGCAGTCGCTTCTCCGTCGCCCCATCCTCTTCGCGGCCAGCCTCCACCTCCCAGTCTCGAGGTACCACCCGAGGCCGCTCCTCGTTTGCTGGTCGTTTTCGTCGCCCAGCTCGACCTGGAGCGCCATTCTCTCGGCACTACAGTTCTCTCGAGTATGGAGAGGACGCCTCAGCCGAGCTCGATCCTACCATTGGGGATGCCCCCGAGGACATCGAGCCTCGGGACGTCATCCAGTACCACTTGGATGACGATACTGTCCCAATGGCCGAGCGCCTGCAGATGGCCATGTCTGCCATGGGTCGTGCACGCAATCGGGTTGCACAGGCTAGCGCCCGCACACCCATAGTTCCTCAAATAGACCTCCTGCAGGGTTTTGTCCCTCCTCGCAGAGCTCTATCCCCCGAGGAGCGTGCCGCCCTCGAGGCCCGACGCGGCTGCCTTCGTTGCCGCCAAGATGGACACACCTCCTCACGGTGTCCATACCACACCGCCCTTGATCGGTACTACGCTGACATTTCTCGTCAGCGCCGATCTCAGTCCCCCCCCGGCCCCGCCCGACCAGCCCCACCCAGCTAGCCACGGTGCAATGTACCACTGAGGCCTCGCATGTAGCCGGTTTCCCGACCACCGAGTCGCAGTTCGCCCCTTTGGCTACCCCACCAGAGGACCCTTAGGACACGACAGACACAGTTCTCTCTGCCCCGTCGTCTGTCGAGGTACCGTCTGCCTCCCAGCAGACCGCCACATCTAGCGCTTCTCCCCCGAGACTTCCAAAGCGTCGCGCCATTCGCACAGCCCGTTGTAGTGCTCAGCTAGAGACTCACGATGACGTTGTGTCATCTCTCCTGGACTTGAGCATTCTGCAGGCTCGTCAGGAGCAACTCACGAGACACGTCAACGTCCTGCGTCGTCTTCTCGCTCCGCTTTCTGACCCTGATCGCACCCTACCCATTATCCCTATTCGCCTAGGGACATCTACAAGGGTGTACCGCGCTTTATGGGACTTTGGCTTGTAGGGAGATTTCGTTCACCCTCGAGTGGTTGAGGAAGCTCGCCTAGCTACCTCTGGGTCTCGCTCTCCTATCTCCGTTACCCTCGGAGATAACAAGACACAACGCTTTTTCGATCAGACGGTCCCCGAACTCCACTTCTCCCTCACCCTTCAGCCACCGGATAGTACCCAGGCGCCTCGGCGCTACCATTCCTCCGCATACTTCGATGTGCTGGAGACTGGGTACGACTTTATTCTTGGCACTCCCTGGTCTCGCCGGTTCCGTAGCACAGAGGCCGAATGGGCGACCGAGACACTCGTTCTCAAAACGAAGTGTGGTCAGACCCATCGCGTCCCCCTCATGGGAACCACGGGCAACACTCCTCCCGACCTACCTCCCCGGGACCCTCGTCCCTCAGGGTCTCACCCCGACATCGCCTTCACATCCCCTCATCAGTTTGCTCACTTCATACGACAGGAGGACGTCACGTTCTACTCAGTGAACGTCATGGATCTTCTTCGCTATGATTCACTTTGTCCCGAGGTTGAGCTCATCTCTCTTGAGCCCGATCCCCCTGACCCTTCCTCCATCTTCGCGGCTCCCATCTCTACGTCCACCCGTCAACCTGCGGATACCCCCTCCACGTCCCAGGCCTCTGCGTCGTCGACTGTCGAGTCCACACATACATCTCATGCCGACGCAGACGCTGAGAAACTCACACGGTTCACGACAGACTTAGAGTCGGCCGTTCGCGACCTGATTCGAGAGTACCGCGACGTTTTTCCCCCGTATTTCTCATACAGCGCGATTCCCCCGATGCGAGGTGTTGAGCATTTTATCCAGCTCGTGTCTGACTATCGTGTTCACCATCAGGCACCGTACCGACCCTCGATCCTTGAGGCGACGAAACTCAAGCGTCAGCTTGAGGAGCTCCTTCGACTGGGTTTCATTAAACCCAGTAACTCTCCGCCTCTGCATCGACTACCGCAGCCTTAACCGTTACACGGTTAAGAACAGTTATCCCATGCCCCGCGCGGATGAGTTGTTTGACCGTCTGGCAGGCAACCGCTTCTTCACGAAGATCGATCTCCGTAGCGGTTACCACCAGATTCGCGTTGCCATATAGGATCAGCTGGAAACCGCCTTCCGATCGCGCTTCGGCCACTACGAGTTCACGGTGATGTCATTCGGCCTCACCAATGCACCCGCCACCTTCCAGACGGCGATGAACGACATCTTCAGGGACATCCTTGAAGAATACGTTCTCGCATACCTGGACGACATCCTGGTCTACAATCGTACCTTAGAAGACCATCTCAGACACCTCCGCGATGTCCTACAACGCTTACGCAAGCATGGCTTCTATGCCAAGCTCAGTAAGTGCCGCTTTGCCCAGCGCAAAGTGGACTTCCTAGGACACCATGTGTCTGACCACGGTCTCCACATGGACGACGCGAAGATCACCGCTATCGCAGAGTGGCCCGTCCCCACATCTGCCAAGCAGCTTCGCAGTTTCCTAGGCCTCACCAGCTACTATAGTAATTTTATCCAGGGATACGCTAGGCATTCCTACGTCCTTACCTCTACCCTCCTCCGGAAGAACCCGCCGTGGTTTTGGACACCCCTGTGCGAGGACGCCTTTCACGCCCTCAAGAAGGCGGTGACCTGTGTGCCGGTTCTTCGCCTTCCCGATTTTGATCGTCCCTTTATCGTCACCACCGATGTGTCAGATTTTGCAGTAGGGGCTACCCTTTCTCAGGTGTTTCCCTCTCCTCCAGATTCACCTTACCCACATGTTCCTCCTTTTACCCCCCCTCCTGCTGACACTACTTCTCGACTGACGCCTACCCTCTCACCACTTCCCTCCACTGACAGTCCTTTTCTGTTACTTACTCCCCGACCATCGCGGAGGATGGGACTGTCGAGGCTCGTGCTGGGGATTGCCCGATCGATTTCTACTCCCATCAGCTACTGCCTGCCGAGATAAACTACACTGCCGATGAACGTGAGGTTCTCGCAGTAGTTTATGCTACTCGGCATTGGCGTCATTATCTGCACGGGGCGCGCTTCACGGTACGCACAGACAACTCAGTTGTCCAGGCTTTCCTCATGAAGCCTAAGCTTTCCCCTCGACAGACACGCTGGTGGCGTGACTTATCCGAGTTCAGTTTCACCACTCAGCCCATCAAGGGTGAAACGAACCGCGTTGCCGATGCCTTGTCCCGCCCTCCTGATCACAATCAGGAACCCATCCATCTTGCTGCCATCTCCATCACCACTGTTCATCAGTCGGTGATCGACGCGTGTCGCACTCAGTACCGCCACTGCCCCGATTATCGCGTCATCCACGCGACACTACGGAGTGGCAAGACCGTTCCTTCCTACTCCCTCGGGGAGAACGGCCTTGTGTACCGGCATGGCAGATCTGGTCAGCTAGAACCACGTATCTGCGTTCCCTCCATCGGACAGCTCCGCGTCCAGGCTGTAGCAGAGTTCCAAGATCAGGCAGCTGCCGGTTATATGGGTTTCCACAAGACGTTGGCTCGTGTTTGCCGCCTATACGTCTGGCCGAAGTCCAAGGACTTTGTCAAAGCCTACATCTAGGAATGTCCTACCTGCCAGGAGGTGAACAGTGCGAACCACCTTCCGTATGGGTTACTTCAGCCCCTACCCAGACCTGAGGGTCGTTGGCAGTCCATCTTGATGGATTTCATTGGTCCTCTCCGCCCACCCACTGAGCGTGGTCATGATGCTATCTTGGTCGTCATCGAACGCTTCACGAAGCGTGCACGTTTTGTCTCGTGCCGCTATCGCATTAGCGCTCGTGAGGTCGCCGACATCGTCCTCGACCGAGTTGTGAGAGGTCACGACTTACCTCAGAGCATCATCTCCGACCGTGACCCACGCTTTACCAGCACATTCTGGCGACGCCTACACGAGGTATACGGATCCCAGCTTCGCTTCTCATCGTCTTACCACCCTCAGACGGATGGTCAGACTGAGGTCACCAATAAAACTCTCGGTAATATCCTCCGAAAGTTTGTTAGGGATGACCAGCAGTGGGACTTACACTTAGCCCACTCGGAGATTGCGTACAACCACGCTGTTTCGCCAGCCACGGGGATGTCGCCATTCTATTGCGACCTCGGCGACCACCCCCGCGTACCCGCGGATTTCCTACGACCATCGCGGTTGCGCCCAGACACTCGTTGCCCTGCGCTTGACAACTGGATCGCCCACATGGCTACGATTATGAAGCGCGCACACGAGAGTTTAGCCGACTCCCAGACTCGCATGGCCGCACGAGCAAACCGATCACGAATGGATCATCCATTCAAAGTCGGTGACGATGTGCTCGTCGACGCACGCCACTTACAGCTCGAAGCAGATACGCTTCGCAAGTTCGGGCGTCGTTTCTTCGGTCCATGCCGCATCCTTCAGGCAGTCGGTTCTGATACTGCCGCTAGTCCAGTCAGCTTCCGTGTGAAGCTACCTCATTATCTTCGACAGGCTTGCGTACACGATGTTTACCACGTCTCCTTGGTGCGTCCTTATCGCAGACCGTCCGAGCGCTTCGTCGGACGCCCTTATGAGCGCCCTCCACCTATCATGGTGGACGGTCACGAGGAGTTCGTTGTTTTCGACATCATATCACGCCGAGTTACCGACGATACCCCTCCATGCATCGAGTACCTTGTGCGTTGGAAGGGCTACCCTGATGAGGAGGTTACTTGGGAGCCCCTCGAGCACTTGCAGCACGCCAGGATGTTGGTGCGTGCATATGATCGTGCTCGTTGTGCTGAGACATCTGCTTCTACTCAACCGACTGACCCTCTTCCTCCTCCTCTGGCTGAGGAGATTGCTGAGGACAAGTTTGCTCCCTCTGAGGCCGTTCCTCAGCCGCAGACGGTCGCCTTCGAGTGTCCACAGCGCACTCATCATCGCCCTTCGCGTTACGATGACTAGCACTCTTATCCTCTATCTTTCCCCACTGACTCACACCATCAGGTACTCCATCATCATGTCTTCTTCAGGATGTCAGCGTTTTGCGGCTCTGCTTCGATATCGACTCGACTGCTACTTCATCGACGTCATCGACCACTTCGACGACTTCAGCTACCTTCTCGGCTTCATCTACTTTGGACGTGACTACTTCACGTCACCACCCTACCCTACATACTCCCTTGCCTCTGTCGCATGGTGGTTCTCACCTAGCTGGGTCTCTTTGAGTTTGGCTCTCCCTTTATATCACATAGGCATTGGGACCGTAGTGTTATCTTGGCTTCCTTGCTCCCAGATCTAGCTCCCTCTCCCAGTCGGTGAGTTGTGTGCATGTTTCTCTCACCCACTGCCCTCATCACCCTAGCGCCGGCTATTGCATGCCTCCAGTTCGGCATAGCTCCACCCTATTCCAGGCTCCCCTTTTCATGGTCAACCCTGCATGGTGTCACTCTTTTGTCGAGCATCACCCGCCTTGATGGTCTATCTGTTAGGGTCATTGGTTTTGTTTCGCTACCACTCTTCCACCTTGAGCCTGATGACCTATCCCACCTTCATGTGTGACTGCCCCTAGGAGTTTCGATTATTAGGTTGCATTCAACCCCTCTAAGACCATCCCACTCTTAGTGGTTCAACGACATGACTTTATCTTGTGACATATTGCTCTTTTCCTTTCAGCACTGAGGCCACTGCCTCCAGGACTTTAGGATTGTATCATACTACATTTCATTTTTTGTTGTTAGCTAGGATATGTATACCAGACATTTGCTTTTCTTTTGACATTATGTAGCTTAGGATGCATCGCATGGACTCCGCATGGAGCTTCCTTCGCATCCTAGATTTCTCAGCTTTCTTTATTGCAGAGTTCCGTTGCTTTTGCGGATAGCGTGTTTATGGCTCTTGCGATCCATTACAGGTCTGAGGATCGTGCAGCGGGCCTTCATTTACCCTGGCCTACAGCCACGGCCTATTTGGCTATTTGCCCAGTTCGGCCTGTGGGACTAGGCCGTGGCCTGACCCCACAGGCCGTGTGCTGTTCTAGTCCTGCCCGGTACCACTGTCGGTACCAGTCCAGTCCAGTGCAGTCAGTCAGTCCGCTGGGGGTATACCCCAGCAGTTGTCTGTTTTTTGTCATTCTTCACTTTTGCAGATCTTGGAGTACGTGCGTGTGGAGTCTGCGTCGGAGCTGCGCTGTCCCTTCCAGCTCCATCTCTACCTCCTCCCTCGTCCACCCTTCTTCTCCATCCTGTTGGACTGCCATCCCTGCGGGTCCGACACAATAGCTGTCACCTTCAGCGAGGAGCGATGTCATGGGCCGAGGCTCTCTCCCCACACCGTACATCGAAGTGTGCAGATTCTTGAATGATGGCAGAGGCGGCAAAGCATGCAGCATAAAGGGGATGGACCGGGAGGAAGACAACCTGCCTCCAGCAGGCGACGAAGGGTGATAACTTGCGGAGTACGTGGCAGGGGTCGATGGCGGGACATCCGCCGTGCATGTCTCAACAAGAACTGAGGACGAGGACGGGGATGCCGAACGACGTTGGAAAGGCAGACGACCAGCCTCCATACCTCGAGTACGAAACGCAAACACGCGGCAGTTGAAGGCAGCAACGCGACCCCACCGATCAAACATGGCCTTGATACGCAAATGGACAGAGTGGGGATCTTTGACGGGAGGTTCACGTGAGCAATGGGCAACATGCTTTGCGGTACAGAAAGTGAAAGGGCGCGTCGTATAGCAAGGGATTGCGGCCGGAGGCACAAAAGTTGTGCGCTATGTAATGGAAGCGCCGACGACCCCCACCCGAGTAAACGGTACCAGGGTGTGGGTGTGTGTCCCATGGCCGGTTCGGGGCAGGATGTGGTGCCTGCTTACCGTTGGGGGCCCCAGGGTGGCACTGTGCCGGCCGTCACACACTGGACACCGAAGGCGGACATTCCAGGATTACCGGTAGGACCAAAACAAAAAACAAAAGGAAAAAAAAAATCATGCCTTCTTTTTCGCTACGAAAGACGGTGTTGGCCTCTTTTTAAAATCGGTAGAACTACCGACCCTATAATCACGCGCGTGCCTCCACGTAAGAGACTGTTTTCACTTCCTCGACTTTCCGGGACGGGCTCCTGCTTTCCTGGAAAGAAGTGGGATCCCAAATTTTGCCTAAAAGTGCCCTTCGTACAAAAAGTGGGATCTGACCCTAATTTACCCTAACTAAGTTTTTCGTTCCACAACCCCTGAGGAAGACCGTACACTTACTCGACCTTACATCTTAGGCGAGGAGGGTTGGGTGTCAGAAGGTCGCTTTGCTTGGGCTGTGAATGACGCGCTCCGTAGGGTCCCACCCTCACATTTCAAGTCACCTCCGACGGCTCCCTAGAGATTTCCATCTTTTTGCCTTGGCCGCCCTTATTTTTTAGGGGCGGACCCTACAAGCCCAAAATGTGGAAACATCGTGATTAGGCTGTTGTGGAACTACGATTTTCTAAGAATGCTTACATTTCAAGTGGTGTCGAACCAGGCCCTTACCGTTTTTGAGCCTCTGCCCTTGAGGACAGGCACTGCTGTGAGAAACTGCACATGCAGTTGCACTATGAATGGTTTGGGTGAGCATTTGGCAGGAGAGCTGTCAGAAGACAACCCAGATCCCCAAGGTCTTGCACAACGGATCTCGTGTGGAGCACCAAGGTCCTCTGCTTTTCATTATTATCAAGTATAATAATTAATGATAAGGCACCTGCATCTGGCAGCCAAAACTTGCTAGATGCAGGTGCCATCTCCTGCTTCACCTGCAGCCAGCGGCGCGTATCGGTACCGCCCTTTTTTTTTTTTTTTTTTTTTTTTTTTTTTTTTTTTTTCGCCCTCTATTTTTCATGAGCTGGTACTGTTATCTTTCAGGGACCATGTCCCATATGCACCGTTTAGTTGCAGCTCAACGGTGCGACAGCCAAAAAAAATCATTTTAATTCAATTTTAAATGAGAAATGCATTTATAAATGGCAGGAATACAATTGTTTTCGTTTTTCATTTTTCACAATTGGAGTGGCATACGGGCACTTCCACAGCCAGGGCAATCAATGCTGGCAGGAACCTCTCATTATGTCTTTTTCCAATCTGTTTAAACCACCAGTACCTCTCCCTGCTTGAGGAAATTGACGCGGCCGTTAACGCGCCGCGTCGCGCGGGGTACCCACTGGCGTGCGACTGGTAGTCCCCAAAAAACGGGGCCAAAAAAAAAAAAAAAAAAAAAAAAAAAAAAAAAAAAAAGACGAA
>BFEA01000282.1:99842-121138 GCA_003427395.1 Chara braunii | reverse complement strand
GGGGGAACAAGAGGGTCGTTGAACTAGCTGTCTCGAAAAAAGGAGACAGCTAGTTCAACGGAAAGTGGCGAGGGTAGGGGTAGTAGTATTCGAGAAAAAGGATTTACTTCTGTTTTTTTATGTAAGAAAAAGCGAAGATGGTCTCTATTGCCCTTTTTATTAGAAACGGACCGTTAGATGAATTGGACGACGTGCTTCTCCCTTGTCGCGTACAGTCACACAGGCTCGAAAACCCCACGTTGACCTAGCTCAACGGAGCTAGTGGGACAAGGTCCCAGGGTTCGGTAAAAAAAAACAAAAAAATACAACTCAAAATTCAGGCTCGTACATTTAGGCCTGGGTGGACTTCGTGTTTGCCTGTGAAAGGTAGTGGTGCCCGGCCAATTGCAGTACCTGTCGAATCTGGACAGGACGGTCTTTTCCAGGCCTTTCTTTTATTGTCATTATAGCATTACGGGGAACCCCGCAGCAGCCACATCCGGGTACTTTCGGGAGCTGCATAGCGGAGCGGGGGTCGTGGACCGCCTAGTTTCCAGGTTTTTTGGCCGGAAGTCGTAGGGCGGCTCGCGTCGGCGTCGACCGGGCGCTCTCGTCAAGCCAGGGAAAGCGGGCGCCGGGCGCCTTTGATTGCCTCCCTCATGCGATCGTGAAGGAGCGTTACCACGAGGCTGGCTGTGACGTGGCAGCTGTGACACGTGGCCAGTTCCCAATGAGTTTTCGGCATTGAAAGTGGGAGTTGGAAAGCCCTGAAGAGAAGAAGAACATCACGTCCTGTGTTTGTTCTCCAGAGATTTCGCACCCTCGGCGGCTGATTAGCCGATGTCTGTCCGGAGGCTTGTCTGCAGTCACGCTAGCCGGGGGTTAAACACGTGGCGACTTCTAAAGCGAACAAGTGACTTCTTCAGCGAACCCGCGGAGACTTCCCAAGCCTCAAGCAATTATCCAGCTGCTCTGGAACGGATGTACTTGGCGATTGTACGGTATTAAATAGCAACTAACGTAACCGGCTACAGTTGCAAGTGATGCAATCCCTGATCATCCAACTTACTGTAACCTCTTTTCTGCGCAGCTCACCACCCAAGGGTAGTGCAGTCCTAATTTGGAAAGTTTCTGAAAAGCACAATTACTCAATAAGTCCAGTCCTAATTTCGAAAGTCTTCGAAAATCACAATTACTTATCGGAAGACCTCTCTCTTCGAAACATGTGAGAGTGATTCTCTCTCTCTCTCTCTCTCTCTCTCTCTCTCTCTCTCTCTCTCTCTCTCTCTCTGTGTCTGCATAGGAAGAGGAACACTCTCTCTCTCTTTGTGTCTGCCTACATAGGAAGAGGAACACAAACAGGCACATAGGAAGAGGAACACTCTCTCTCTCTTTGTGTCTGCCTACATAGGAAGAGGAACACAAACAGGCAGAAAGGTCAGACGAAGGAGCCGAGGGGAAATGCTTGGCCGTCGCGTAAACTCGCTGAAGAATACAGCGGGACGATGGTCTAAAAGGGAGGTCGTGGGGATGGACAGCGCGGGAAACAAGTACTTCAGGGAGTCCAAGGCAATCGACGGTGCTGGTACTAACCCATCTTCAGAGAGCCCCTAATTGCAATTTGTCGATCGCTCTCGTACACACACTTATATCCTTCCCTCTCCTAAACTACTATTCCTTCCACTCCTTCTCCTCCTCCTTCTCCTCCTCCTTCTCCTCCCCCTCCTCTTCTCTTTGTTATTGCCCCCCCCCTCTTTCTTCCCGCTGCTTTCTGCACAGACCCTCCCCCTTTCGCTTCCCCCTTTCTTTGCCCTCCCATCTCCCCCAATTGCGATAGTCTGCAGCTTATTTTTGTAGTCTCTTCTGCCGCAATAGGAGAGCCCATCCTTGCTCATATGCCGCCTCCTTGTCCATCCTACGGCTTCTATCTTTGTCTACCTCCCTCTCCCCCCCCCCACCTTCTCCTCTGCACCTTTCCCCCCTCTTCTTCCTCTGCTCTTCGCCCTTCGCCTCCATGTTCTTGTCTTCTCGTGTCCGCCTGTGTTATGTTCCATCCATCTCCCTCTGCTCGGTTTCCATGCCAATTTAGCAGGAAGGGGGGAGAGAAAAGAGGGGGGACGGGATTCTATTTATGTATGTATTTATTATTTTATAATACCTTCTATTTTCCCTGCTTATTCTCCCAACGGCATATATTAATTCACGGCGATCGGTTTCTTTCTGTCGTTTGCGTCCATCCTCTGTTGGCGATCATCATAGCCACTTCACTGATTACTCTTCCCGCGCTTTCTATCGTGCCCATCCTCATATCCGTTATTGGCGTCACCATGGGGTTCCCTCTGCCTTCCTCTCTCTCTCTCTTTTGATTCTATCTATCTATCTATATTTTTAGTTCATGAGTCATTATTGACTACTATTTGTTTATAGTTGTAATAAATCAAATACAGTAATAACGACGATTGCAGATTTATTGCTTATCCTGTGACCAGTGTAGTCTGATCTATCTCAAAATCCATTTTCTGTTGCGCATCGATTCTGATGCTGTTTTTTTCCCAATGGCCTTAACATCTCTCTCTCTCTCTCTCGGGGCAAGCTGTTCTTGTTTTATTTTTCCCTTTATTATTTTTTAATGCGTCCTGACCATTGATCTTGGCTGGTCATCGACGATGCGAAACGAGCGATCCCGGTAAGTGGGACCTAAGAGCGACCTACATGGGGCCGAAATCGTGCCTAAGCGGGACCTTTGCCGGGTCAAGTCCCACTGATCTGGGTCATCCTCACGTTTTTGGCCATTGTTCATCGTGGCGGGTCATCGGCGGTGGGAAACGAGCAGTCGTGGGAAGTGGAGGAAATGGAGATGTGATTGTGGCCTTGCAAGGGCGGAAAGGGCAAATACAGAAGACAGGGTAAACGTTTTTTCGTTTGAATTCTTGAAAATTTTGGAAAGGTAAGGGAAGATTTCAAAGGCAGGTATCGGGTTATCGGAATGTACGTATAACTAGTGTTCCACCACCTCGCCCAAAAAGTTGCTCCGTTCTGTTACGGGGATGTATTAATTAAAAAAGTGTCTGTCGAAGATCTAGATTTACGCGTGTCAACTTTAAAAGCGCAGGGGGCATGCTAATATTCACTTCTGTGTATGGTTCCTTTTTTTTTTCCGACGTCTTATTTTTGTGCAAGGAAAATGAGCGATAGCGAAATGACAGAAATCGAGAATGCAAAATCACATTGAGAGCCAGAAAGTCCAACGTTGGCCAGAAAGTCTAACGTTGTCCAGAAAGCAGAAGTGCTCTGATATTCCACCAACGGGGAACCGAAGCACCAAATTGGAATGCGAATGAGAGCATACTCTCGCCACCACCAACATATGTATCCACAGTCCTTCCTCCTTCTTGGTGCTAAGCGCCCAGACTATGATCACACAGCTACTAGCAGCCTATGAATTGACAATGCATCCTTTTGACGTCAGCAGCAACAACCGAAGCACATGAAGATGTCGACCCTGTAGCCCATCGCCAAGACCAGGTACCTGCCCTCACATCATCCGCATCTCACTCTCTCTCTAGCCCTTGACTTCTACACCCACGTCCTCTCCCTCATTCACGAAGACCACCACCACCTCTCGCTGGCTGTCCAAGCCCAAGACCACCTACCTGGGCTGGGCTATGGCGCTGCCATCAGCGGCACCCTGCTGACACCTGCGCTAGCGAACAGCCTTGGCCACAAGCACATGCTCAAGCAGCACTCCTGCTTTGCCCACCGGTGCCCCAATGTCCTCCCCTCGGCCAGGCACTTCGCTATATGCAGAGTGGCCTGGCTGGTTGGCTGCCTGGCCTGGCTCGCGTGTGCGTTGTAGCTTCAGGTTGAGGCCAAGTGTCCGTGCCCAGGCCCGTTCAGATAGTGGCCTGGGACCGAATTGGTTAGACATGCCCAACCACCCAGGCAGAAACGTGTGGTGTTCCCTGCTTCGACCACATTGCTGGAAGAGCCCTTGCTGGAAGAGCCTGGAAGGCTTACAAATATTTCCGATTCTCATGAGCAAAGCGGATGATGTAACCAACTGGCACCTGGCAACTGTCTGGTGCCCACCAAGATTTGCAAAAATTGACGAGTTCAGGGCACACTGGGATTCAGCGGGCCCGCCGCCTTCACTTAGGGCGGGCAAGTGCCTGCTCCAGGACCCGAGGGGTAAATCCTCACATTTGCATCGTTCCAATTTTAACGGATATTCCGAAGGACTGATGAAGATCCTGAGCGAAGGGGGAAAAAAAGGAAAAAAAATGAAACTAAAAATACCCAACCTATGTGGCTGAATGCCACATACACTTGCTAACTGACTGATTTGGGACATTACATCACCCGCACAGGCACTGCCTGTTGTTTCCACTCCTGGGCCACCCAAGGCCTGGCCAGAAGTGCAGTCAGATACAGTCAGACACACTATGGAAAGTGCCAGCCTGCAGGGTGCCTCTGGCTGCCCTGGCCTAGAGCCAGGGCTATCAGGCTATTTCGCTTGTTCGGCCAATGGGAACAGGCCGTGGCCTGACCCCACAGGCTGTGTGCTCATAGTCCAGCCGTGTCCGGTAGCACTGTTGGTACCAGGCCAGTCCAGTCCATTCCAGTCAGTCCGCTGGGGGTATATCCCAGTTGCAGTCTGTTTTCAGCCCCATTCTTCATTTGCACAGTTTGGAGTACGTGCATGTTGAGTCTGGGTTGGAGCTGCGCTGTCCCTTCCAACTCCAGCTCCATCTCCCGCATCCTCGTCCCTTTGTCTTGTGCTGTGTTGGAGCTGCGCTGTCCCCTCCATCTCCATCTCCCCCATCCTCATCCCTTTGTCTTGATCCTGATGGACAGCCATCCCGACAGGTCCGTCACACTAGTATCGGAGCAGGAATGGTCCATGTTCCCACCCATCCCATCCCGCAAGTGTGAGAAAATGTTGTAATCTCGATAGCAGGATTTTGGCCCTTTTTTGGAGCAAAAAGACGGGAAACAGTGGGAAAAAAGAGCAGCGCTGAGTCCCCATCTCAGCTACTAGCAGCCTACAAATTGACAATGGATCCTGATGACGTCAGCAGCAACAACAGAAACACATTAAGATGCCGACCCTGTTGCCCATTGCCAAGACCAGTTACGTGCCCTCACATCATCATCCTCATCTCTCTCTCTCTCACCCTTGACTTCTACACCCATGTCCTCTCCCTCATTCACGAAGACCACCACCACCTCTCGCTGGCTGTCCAAGCCCAAGCCCAGCTACGTGTGCTGGGCCATGGTGCTGCCCTCAGCGGCGCCCTGCTGACACTCCCGGCACCCTGCGCTAGCGCACAGCCTTGGCTGCGAGCACATGCTCAAGCAGCGCTGCCGCGTTGCCTACCGGTGCCCGAATGTCCTTCCCTCGGCCAGGCACTTCGCTACATGCAGAGTGGCCTGGCTGGTTGGCTGCCTGGCCTGGCTCGCGTGTGCCTTGTAGATTCAGGTTGAAGTGTTTTTGCCCAGGGCTGTTTAGATAGTTGCCTTGGACCGAATTGGATAGACATACCCAACCACCCATTTGTATCGTTCCAATTTTAAACCACTAGTACCTTCGGGCCTGTTTTTGCCGACCTTGAATTTCACTGCGCTCGGAGTTTGCCAAGCCTGGGTACCACTCCGTTCTCTTTCTGGGACTCTCACGGAAAGAACAAAAAAAAGAAAAGCTGCAGCCGTGAACCTCATAAAAGAAGAAAAAAAACAAGGAAACGAAGCTTTGGCCGTGATTGCAGTTGTACACATTCTTGGAAGTGGTAGTGTGAGCGTGCCCTCAATGAGGGCATCGCAGCCCCGCAGCCAGGTTGTCAGATTCGAAAAAGAGAATAGAAGGGGAAAAAAACACTTGCACGGATCCCGCCGTGAAAATGGCTGGATACATTCCCCTAAGTGCAAGTGTGATGAGCGTTACAATCCTCTTACAAAACACAACTTGAGCAGATCACAGATTCTGCCCTGCCTCGTTGGCAGGGGACTCATAACAAACACACAGCAAAGAAAAAATAGAAAACAGTAATATTCAGAATGTGACCGTCTTACCTGTAAGGTGGATTTTGTGGACTGTTAGCACGACCTCCTAGACTACCCTGCCCGACAGTACTGCAGTAGAGAAAGCATTTTTTTTTTTTGCCTTTTGCCTTTCACTCGCGGCACTATAAAATTCAGATTTATGAGACATTGCCGACCCTGTGTCCCACCCCCGATTTCTTCGGGAATTGCCAAAACCTCGTAATTTCCCGACACAGGCGGATGTACTAGCGGTTTAACGGATATTTCGAAGGACTGATGAAGATCCTGGGCAAAGGGGAAAAAAAGGGAAAAAAAAGCAACTAAAAATACCCAGCCTTTGTGGCTGAATGACACATACATACACTTGCTAAATGGCAGTAAACATATGATGAGTTCGAATCCTGAGGCAATCAGATAATTATGATAACAAAGTTAGTTGGCTACCTCTAAAAGAATAAGGGCAAATAAATACCATAAATGACTATGGAGTGTCTTTTAATCCTTATGATGAAAAATCCATCCGTTGTGGGGCATCTACATGATCTTGACAGCCACGTGCGCCTGGCCGGTAGAGTTGGGCTGATTTGAACGGCCTCTTGGGCCATGTCCCACCGGTGGTGTTTTAGTTTAGAATCCTACCGGATCGGTAATTCAGTGTGCAAGGAACAAGAGACACATTGGACCTGATCGGACGCCCAGGGAGGGCATGCTCACATGGCGACATTCCTGGAAGTATCCGGCTGTAATTACGGCCGAGCCTGAATGCATCGGACTTCAATCACGTCCAAAGCTTATTCGAAAAGGTTCTCATCTGAAAACTTGCACTGAGATGAGATGGAAGTGAGATGGAAATTGCACACAGTTAAACTTACAAGTCATGGTAGTTGACAAGATTCGTCCACCTAGTCATTCGACGGAAGGTCAAGGAAACAACACCGAACGAATGATGGCAAATTTCTTCAGGCGTCAGCATCTCGGGGCCATGCCCCACACAGCAGCGGGGGTTTAGGCTTGGTTTCGAGGTTGGATGGGTTCATGCTATCCTATCTGAAAATATCACGGACACACTGTGTCCCTGTTGAAAAGTAATGGAAAAGTAAATCCCCCCAACTGTCTTCACCTGAGTAGAATGCCCGGCCTCTATCGCCGTATCTGGACTTAATTTGCCCTAAATACATCTATATTGACCGGGCGTTCTATTCGGCTGAACAGGGTAGTGGGGTATGGGTCCCCAACTCCTCATTTGTGGACCATTTCTCAATTTATGCGTGTCATCGTTACGGGTGCTGGCATATCTTACGCCCAGCAGACCATGGTAAGAACAGCTTATCAAAAAGAGGGGGAAAAAAATCATATAAGAATTGAGCAGATGTCCGTTCGGAACTTGAGAGGGACTTCCGTCGTAAACATGGCCTTCAAACCATCAGTATCTCAAACTTCTTTTTTTCCCACCCCGATGTCCCTCTTCGCGCCAAGCTTTTCCGAACCTAGCGGTTGCGGGAACTGATTTGGGACATTACATCGCCCGCACAGGTACTGCCTGTTGTTTCCACTCCTGGACCACCCAAGGGCTGGCCAGAACTGCAATTAGATACAGTCAGACACATCATGGAAAGTGCCAGCCTGCAGCGTGCCTCTGGCTGCCCTGGCCAAGAGCCACGACTAGCAGGCTGTTTTGCTTGTTCGGCCTGTAGGACCAGGCTGTGGCCTGACCCCACAGGCCGTGTGCTCATTGAGTCCAGTCCAGTCGTGCCCGGTAGCACTGTTGGTACCAGGCCAGTCCAGTCAGTCTGCTGGGGGCATACCGCAGCTGCAGTCTCTTTTTAGCCTCGTTTTACATTTGCACAGTTTGGAGTACGTGGATGTTGGGTCCATGTTGGAGCTGCGCTGTCCCTTTCAACTGCATCTCCATCTCCCCCATCCTCATCCCTTCGTCTTGATCCTGACGGACCGCCATCCCGACAGGTCCATAACATTGGTATCAGAGCGGGAACGGTCCACACTCCCACCCATCCCATCCCACAAGTGTGAGAAAATGCTCTAATCTCGATATTGGGATTTCGGCCCTTTTTCGGAGCGGGAAAAAGGAGCAGCGCCAAGTGTCCATCTCAGCTACTAGCAGCCTACGAATTGACAATGCATCCTGTTGACGTCAGCAGCAACAACGAAAGCACATGAAGATGTCGACCCTGTAGCCCATCGCCAAGACCAGGTACATGCCCTCACATCATCACCCTCATCTCTCTCTCTCTCACCCTTAACTTCTACACCCACGTCCTCTCCCTCATTCACGAAGACCACCACCACGTCTTGCTGGTACAAAGCCCAAGCGCGGCTACCATGGGCTGGGCTATGGCGCAGCCCTCAGCGGCGCCCTGCTCACATGCACCACACGCGCGCACCTCCCAACTCCCTGCTCTAGCGCACGGCCTTGGCCCCGAGCACATGCTCAAGCAGCGCTGCCAAGTTGCTCTTCGGTGCCGAAATGTCCTGCCCTCGGCCTGGCTGGTTGGCTGCCTGGCCTGGCTTGCGTGTGCCTTGTAGCTTCAGGTTGAGGCAAAGTGTCTTTGCCCTGGCCCATTCAGATTGTCGCCTTGGACCGAACTGGTTAGACATGCCCAATCACCAGGCACAAACGTGTGGTGTTCCCTGTTTCTACCACGCTGCTGGAAGAACCGGTTGCTGGAAGAGCGTGGAAGGCTCACAAATATTTCCCATTCTCACGAGCAAAGCGGATGTAACCAACTGGGACGTGACAATTGTCTGGTGCCCACCAAGATTTGCAAAAATTGACGAGTTCAGGGCACATTGGGATTCAGGGGGCCCGACTTTACTTAGGGCGGGCATGTGCCTGCTCCAGGACCTTATGTCGAGGGTTAAGTCTTCGCATTTGTCTTGTTCTAATTTTGGATATTCCAAATGACTCATGCAGATCTTGAGCGAAGGGGAGAAAAAAGGGAAAAAAAAAAACCTAAAAATCCCCAGCCAACCGGACTGATGCTCCCCAGAGTGGTAATGGAGCCAGGGCCATAAGGACCTGTTTAATTAAAAAACAAAAAATCCCCACCCTATGTGGCTGAATGACATATACACTTGCTAACTGGCAGTAAACAGAGGATGAGTTCGAATCCCGAGGCAATCAGATAATTACGATAACAAAGTTAGTTGGCTACCCCTAAAAGAATAAGGGCAAATAAATGCCATAGATGACTCTTGTGAGTCTTTTAATCGTTATGATGACAAATCCATCCGTCGTGGGGTCTCTGCATGTTCCTCATAGCCACGTGCGCCTTTTTTATTTTTAGTTTTTAACAGCTCATGCCGGGAACCGGGCCCAACGTCCCTTTTGATTAGATGATAGTGAGCATAAAGATAGGAAGAGATATGAAAGGATAAGGAGGTTTGGCTCCTGTGCCCCTTCACCTTGAAACGGGCGCCGGATATGCATGTCCACCTAGCACTTCCACCTACTTATCTAAGTGAGAGTTTAAAGAGTGAGAGCAAGCCCTTCAAAAGGAGCACTGGAATGAACACTGGTACCTATTATGAGTCCGGCACATACCATGACTTGGGAACTACAGGTAGTCCAGAAGGAGGAAAAAGGTCCGAAAATTCTGATAATGGTCTCATTGGGATGATGGAATCATCTAATCATTGAAAGTAAGCGGTAATTTCTTGGGAACACCACCGGAGCACTTTCTTGTATTCCTTCCCATTTCACCTGCCCCAACTTCCCTCCTTGGTCCCCTCCAAGCCAGTTCTAATTAAATGTCTTGATGTGTTGATTAATGTCATTTTTTGAATTCAGAAATTGGAGTTTTTCCTTTAGGGACTCCCATCTAGTAGTAATTTTCTACTTGGATTTTATGCTTAATGGTTTTTGTAAATTCGGGACCATCAAGCCTGGCGCCTTCCATCTCATAAGTACACCTACGAGTCCATAATGCCCAAATGGTCGTTCTTCTTCCGATTGTAAATAGATTGAATGTGAAGTTATTCACTTGGATTGGGTTCCAGGTCTCGAGGAGAAGAGCTTTCCAATTCCATGGCCAGGGGAGGGATGTTTCTACATGGTTCCAAATCCTGTCCCACCAGCGCCATAGCCATACAAAACTTGGACATTGCAAGCAAATATGTTCTATAATTTTTGGGATTAGTTTGGAAGGGAAGACTGATTTGCAGAACTTACACCAGGGTCGGGCTATTCCTTTTCTTTGGAGCGAGGTTCTGTCAATAATCCAGTCATTAGTGGGTAAGCAACGATGAGTGATTTGCCACTGCAACGATGCCATTTTGGCAGGTCCAAATTTGATGGAATGGAACCACTTGATTGGTCGCAACTGTTCTTTGCTTACATTTAGGTGTTTCATCCATCGGTCTTCTATTTTATCCTTTATATTTACCTTGTAAGTGGACTTGACTGACAGTGTGTGAAGCATCCTGGTGTGAAAGCGTCCTGTGGCTATCGCAGAAGACCAGGACCAGCATACCGGATCTAAGGGGAGGTGAGAAATGGGAGTGTCCGGTATATAGGTTAGCCATTTTTCCTTGATCGTTAGGACCCTGATCCTAAATAGTCTGTCCTTCTTGAACCATCCGGTTTGCTACTGTGGTCTTGACTTTAGGTATCCATCCTCTCCCAGATCAAATATAGACATAAAAATGCCTCCTGTAGTGCGGACTTCAAATGTATTTCCCACCAATCCTGGTTGATCAGATATGGACACCAATCACTTGGGGTAAGAATGGGTCCTTTTCTCAGAATTCTGACCCGTTCCAAGGGAACTATGTCAATTATTTGTTCGGGGGCTTCTTTCTGATGGGGTGGCAGCAACTTAGTCTTCCATGAAGAATCGACGGGTCTATCTAGTCTCTGTCCACAGTGTTCCAGATGTCCCTGATGCGTGTAATTTCATTTTTGATCCACCCTTTCCAAGGTGAATCTGAACAATTAAGGGTCTAGCCTTGAGAGTCTTTGACGAGTGTGTTGTTGAATAGTGGTTGTTGACATACCTCTTCTCATCTTTCAGGTGCTGTCTTATCTGTGAGAGGTAGTTTCTTTCATGTTTTTAACAGATCAATCCAAAGCGCATCTTTAGCTAGATCATCCCTGGCGGCTTGGCCGTCAGAGAGTTCCAAATTTTGGAGTACTGTTGAAGTGCCCCTCGGGAGTAACCAAAATCGATTTTCAGCCACATGAGGGGGTCAACTACCTCTGCAGTGGGGGGAGCTAGTCTTCTTATTTGTTCACAGACTAGCTTGCTCCTAGGGGTCTGGGGATTGAATAGGCTTAAGCCACTGTATGGACAAAGCCATCGCTTGGGTGTTGGGATCGATAACGCCTAGACCGCCTTTAGATTTGGGTTGGATAATAGATACCCATGCGACCCTACTAATGGCGTTTTCACATTCATGATTACGACGCCAAAGGAAGGCTATCAATTGTCTTTGTAATACTTTTATTGTTACTCTATCCATAGCCTAAATAGCATATTTACACCAAATTGAGGCCAGAACCACATTGTTAATAACCAGTGTTCTACCCAGTAACAAGTGTGTTTATCCTTCCATAATTCTACTTTTGAATGTGCCTGTTGTATGATCACAACATTATTGGAAGCCGGTTTGCCTAGCGCTGAAAGGGATATCCGTAGGACTCTAATTGGTGTTTCAGGAGAGAGTCATTTGATCATTGGCCTTTTCGGTGGCCTACCTCCTTGATAGTGAATCCACTAACCAAGTGTTTTGTTTCCCCAGTTTACCCTCATGTTTGAAAGTTTACAAATTCATCCATGATTCGTTGGATTGTCATAAGATTTTCGTGTGAAGCATCAACCATCAAAGAGAGTTCGTCAGCAAATAGAGAGCAAACTGGTATGGCTTCCTTAGGGATGAAAGCAACTTGAATACGCCTTGTGTTTTTGTGTTGGTGGAGGTTAGCCGCAAGAGCTTCCATAATGATTACAAAAAGGAATGGGGCGATTGGATCCCCTTGCCTTACCGATCTCTGCAGCGATATAGGAAGAGCCACATTACCATTGACTATGACTCTTGTAGTAGCATTCTCATGTAGGATCTTAATCCATCTTTTGAAATTTAGCCCGAAGTTAAATTTGTCTAGGCATTTATGAAGGAAGAACCAATCTACATGATCATATGCTTTCTCAAAATCTATAAAAATGGAGGCAGCATTATGCTTAGATTGACGCGAGAGCTTAATTAACTCATTAATTAACAAAATATTATCCTGAATATTCCTTCCTTGAATAAAGCCCGTTCGGGAGGGATGAATTATATCAGCTATAATTTTGTTTAAACGATTTGTCAGAGCTTTGAGATGAGTTTATATACCGCAGTGAGTAGTGTGATGGGTTGGTCATTTCGAATATTACACTTATCACCCTTTTTATATAGTAATGTTAAGACTCCTTGCCCCACAATCTCTCCCATTTGACCAGTTGTCCAAACATCTTGATAGAACTGCATTAGATCCTGAGAGATGAAGTCCCATAGGGATTCATAAAATTCCATAGGTAATACGTCAATACCTAGAGTTTTTTCCTCCTCCATTAGCATTAGTGCTGTCCATACTTCTTCCTTTGTAAGAGGCAACTCCAATTGTTCTTTTCGGGATTTAGAGAGAGATTTGGTTATTGGTTTCAAGAATTCATCAATCTCCCTGAGTTGTTGGTTGTCAGGGATGTTACCTGTTCCCGATATGAAGAGGTTTTGGAAAAATTCTTTAGTAATCTTGGTGCACTCTGCCGTAGAAGTGGCTAGTTACTCGTTTTGTCGATGGGGGTGAGCAAGGCCCTCAATGAATGTTCTCCCTGAACGAGCTCTAGCCATAGCAAAAAAAATTGCATTCATTCCTCCTTCCGTGATAAGTTGTCTTAGCTTCCCCCTGATCCCGATGCCTTACCAGCGATACTCCAACCGAGATAGAAGGCGATCTTCTAGTTCCTGAAGTTTTTGAGCTACTGTTCCATCATTTTCCTCATTTTGATTGCCATCTTCCAAGGATTGAAGTTGTTGGATACGCTGGTATATTCTTGTCCCATTGGAATGTCTTTTGACTGCTAGTAGCTTCGAGCATTCATTGCAGTTACGCCCTAGAAAAACTAGACCGTTGTTGAACCACGTAATGTCGTCTTGGATGATGGTTTTTTGTTGTCGGCAGAATGACCAAACGTCCTTTAAATAGGTTCTGAATCTTTCCATTTTTAGATGAGATGTATTTAGCTTGTAGAAACCTCTGCCTTGGTCTGTTTTTTTGCTAAAGGAGAGGATGACTACACACATGGCGTGATCTAGCCCTGCAAGGGGCCTCACAGGGAAAATCTCTGCAATTTGAAGAGAACACTCAAATTCTTCAAAGAGGAATATTAAGTCAATGCGTGACTTGGAGGCCAACATTGTCTGACTTTTTCTGCAACATGTGAAAGAACGGAGAGTGGGGTTCAATCTTCTGAACGAGTCAAACAAATTGAAGGATTGAGTCAGATTAGCAATCATTGCTTCATCGACTTCCACATAGGCCGGGCACGGGTTAGGGATGCGCCATCGGTCCAGGGAGGGATCCGGAGCAGCGTTAAAGTCACCTGCAATGATCACTGGAATATCCACAGGAAGTTTAGGAATGAGGGTTTCAAAGAAATGTTGATGGTAATTCAGTGTGCAGGGAACGAAAGACACATTGGACCTAATCGGACGCCCAGGGAGGGCATACTCACATGGCAGCATTCCTGCATGTATCCGACTGTAATTACGACCTAGGCTCGCCGCATCTGATTGCAATCATGCCCAGACCTCAGTCGAAAAGGTCCTCGTCTGAAAACTTCCACTGAGATGAGATGAAAGTGAGACGGAAATTGCACACCGTTAAACTCACAAGTCATTGCAGTTGACAATATTCGTTCACCTAGTCATTCAACGGAAGATCAAGGAAACAACATCAAACGAATGATAGAAAGTTTCTTCAGGTGTTAGCATCCCGGGACCATGCCTCACACAGCAACGGGGGTTTAGGCTTGGTTTCGAGTTCATATGGGTTCGTGCTATCCTATCTGAAAATATCACGGACGCACTGTGTCCTTGTTGAAAACTAATGGAAAACTAAATCTCCCCAACCGTCTTCACCCACGAATAGAACGCCCCTCCATTATCGCTGTACCTGGACTTAATTTGCCCTATGTACAACTATATTGATCGGGCGTTCTATTCGGCTGAACAGGGGAGTGTGGCATGGCCCCCCAACTCCTCGTTTTTGGACCATTTCTCAATTTATGCATCTCATCGTTGCAGGTGTTGGCATCTCTTACGGTCAGCGGAGCATGGGGCTTAGAAAAACTTATCCAAAAAAGGGGGGGAAAAAATCATATAAGAATTGAGAAGATGTCCATTCGGAACTTGGGACGAATTTCCGACTTAAACATGGCCTTTAAACCACCAGTACCTCAAGATGCTTTTTTTCCCACCCTGATTTCGCCCTGCGCGCCAAGCTTTTCCGAGCCCAGAGGGTGCGGGAGCTGATTTGGGACATTACATGACCCGCGCAAGTACTGCTTGTTGTTTCCAGTCCTGGACCACCCTAGGCCTGGCCAGAAGAGCAGTTAGATACAGTCAAAATATGTTATGGAAAGTCCCAACCTGCAGAGTGCCTCTGGATGCTCTGGCCTAGAGCCAGGCTATCAAGCTATTTTGCTTGTACGTCTTGTCGGACCAGGCCGTGGCCGGACCCCACAGGGGGTGTGCTCATCGAGTCAAGGCCAGTCCTGCCCAGCAGCATTGTTGGTACCAGTCCAGTCCAGTCAGTCCGCTGGGGGTACACCCCAGCTGCAGTCTGTTTTCAGCCTCGTTCTTCATTTGCACAGTTTGGAGTACGTGCATGTTGAGTCTACGTTGGAGCTGCGCTGTCCCTTCCAACTCCATCTCCATCTCCCCCATCCTCATCCCTTTGTCATGATCCTGATGGATAGCCATCGCGACGGGTCCGTCACACTGGTATCAGAGTGGGAACGGTCCACGCTCCCACCTATCCCATCCCGCAAGTGTGAGAAAAGACAGGAAACAGCGGGAAAAAGGAGTAGCGCCGAGTCTCCATCTCAGTTACTAGCAGCCTACTAATTGACAATGCATCTTGTTGAAAATAGCAGCAACAACCGAAGCACATGAAGATGCCGACCCTGTAGCCCATCGCCAAGACCAGGTACGTACCCTCACATCGTCCTCCTCATCTCTCTCTCTCTCTCTCTCTCTCTCTCTCTCTCTTTCTCACCCTTGACTTCTACATCCATGTCCTCGCCCTTATTCACGAAGATCACCACCACCTCTCGCTGCCTGTCCAAGCCGAAGCCCAGTTACGTGGGCTGGGCCATGGCGCTACCCTCAGCGGCGCCCTGCTCATACGTACCACACGTGTGCACCTCCCAACACCTTGCGCTAGCGCAATGCCTTGGCCGTGAGCACATGCTCAAGCAGCACTGCCGCGTTGCCTACCGGTGCCCGAATGTCCTCCCCTCGGCCAGGCACTTAATAAATGCCATAGATGATTTTGGTTGGTCTTTTAATCTTTATGATGACAAATCCATCCGTCGTGGGGCATCACATGATCCTGACAGCTACGTGCGCCTGGCTGGAAGAGTTGGGCTGATTCGGACGACCTCTTGGGCCATGTCCCACCGACAATGCTTTAGTTTAGAATCCCACCGGATTGGTAATTGAGTGTGCAAGGAATGAAAGGCACATTGGACCTGATCGGACGCCCAGGGAGGGCATCCTCACATGGCGACATTCTTGGATGTATCCGGCTGTAATTACGGCCTAGCCCGAATGCATGTGACTGCAATCATGTCCATAGCTCAGTCGAAAAGGTCCTCGTCTGAAAACTTCCACTAAGATGAGATGGAAGTGGGATGGAAATTGTTCACAGTTAAACTCACAAGTCATGTTTGTTGACAAAATTCTTTCACCTAGTCATTCAACAAAAAATCAAATAAACAACGCCGAACGAACAAAAGAAAGTTTCTTCAGGTGTTAGTATCCTGGGGCCATGCCCCACACAACAACCGGGGTTTAGGCTTGGTTTCGAGTTCGGATGGGTTCGTACTATCCTATCTGAAAATATCACGGATGCATTGTGTCCTTGTTGAAAAGTAATGGAAAAGTAAATCCCCGCAACTTTCTTTACCTGAATAGAACGCCCGGCCATTATCGTTGTATTTGGATTTAAATTTGCCTTAAATACAACTATATTGACCCGATGTTCTATTCGGCTGAACAGGGTAGTGGGGCATGGCCCCCCAACTCCTCGTTTTTGGACCATTGCTCAATTTTATGCGTGTCGTCGTTGCGGGTGTTGGCATCTTTGGCGCCTAGTAGAGCATGGGGTTTAGAACAACTTATCCAAAAAAGGGGGAAAAAATATATATATATATATATAAGAGTTGAGCAGATGTCCATTCGAAACTTGGGAGGGATTTCTGTCTTAAACATGGCCTTTAAACCACCAGTAGCTCAAGCTGCTTCTTTTCCACCCTAATTTCGTCCTGCGCGCAAATCTTTTCCGAGCCTGGAGGGTATGGGAATTGATTTGGGACATTACATCGCCCGCACAGGTACCGCTTGTTGTTTCCACTCCTGGACCACCCCAGGTCGGGCCAAAAGTGCAGTCAGATACAGTCAAATACGTTATGGAAAGTGCCATTCTGCAGCGTGCATCTGGCTGCCCTGGCTAAGAGCCACGGTTATCAGGCTATTTTGCTTCTTCGGCCTGCGGGACCAGGCCGTGCCCTGACCCCACAGGCCGTGTGCTCATTCAGTCCAATCTAGTCCTGCCCTGTAGCACTGCTGGTACCAGGCCAGTCCAGTCCAGTTAGTCCGCGTGCCGTATACCCCAACTGCAGTCTTTCTCAGCCTCGTTCTTCATTTGCACAGTTTGGAGTACGTGCATGTTGAGTCTGCATTGGAGATGCGCTGTCCCTTCCAACTTCATCTCCATCTCCCCCATCCTCATCCCTTCGTCTTGATTCTGACGGACAGCCATCTCAACGGGTCTGTGACACTGGTATCAGAGCGGGAATGGTCCACGCTCCCACACATCCCATCCCGCAAGTGTGAGAAAATGCTGTAATCTCGATAGCGGGATTTTTGCCCTTCTTCGGAGCAAAAAGACGAGAAACAGCGGGAAAAAGGAGCAGCCCCGAGTCTCCATCTCAGCTACTAACGGCCTACCAATTGACAATGCATCCTGTTGACGTCAGCAGCAACAACCGAATCACATGAAGATGTCGACCCTGTCGCCCATCGCCAAGACTAGTTACGTGCCCTCACATCATCATCCTCATCTCTCTCTCTCGAGGCATACAATGATGATGGATATTCCGTCTTCCACCCTCTTAAGTCTCATCTCTCTCTCCTCAGCTTCTTCTCTGGTTACGAGACTTTGAGATCCCTTGATGACAAGTATGGTTTTATGTACAATTTTTGGAGACATTGATTCTGCGTTGAGGCATTCTGTATCCCGACATTGATGAGCTTTCCAAGAGACTGGGTTAATTGTAGATGCCACCATCATTGACATTTTATTTTATTTTTTGCCCTGAAGATTTATAGGCATGTACCTTACATCATACAGAATGCAAACAAAAAAAAGGTTGGGCCCTCCCACGCACACCTGGGAACCTCACATGTGAGAGGTGGGTCAATGCCCATGGGAACCTCACCTGTGAGAGGTGGGCGAATGATTCTGCAAATCGTTGGCCAGCATCCAACACACCAGTCTGAGAACCTCACCAATCTCTCTGGTCTGACGACAACTAATATTTGTCTTCACATTTTCCACTCCCCGTTTTATACACTGCCAGACTTCCTTGCAATCGCCCTTCAGCTTGATGTTTATCTTCCCCAACTACAAACAGAGGATTATAATTACTAATTATACTAGGGAAGGAGGCTTTACCATTGCTGTCTTGCAAGTAGCAATGAGGGACCGTCAACTTGAACTACGCAATGCTCGAGCAGGTGAGTGGATTAATCCTCCATCCCACATCTATGCTTGCATTGTGCACGAAATGCCTTTGACCACTGGGAGCTGTGGGACAACGACACCATGGTCCATCATGATTGATGTCACTGATTTCTTACATAATGATGCTGTTTTCCTGCCACAATAAACCGTTTGCAATCTCTTTTATGTCGAAGATCATTCCTTTGGCCTCGTGCTGCAACAAGACAATGCACCAACACTCTGCGACCTTCTCCTTTGCACGACCACAAACACTGTCTCGCTCGACTGTAACCACCATCGTCTCTGTCACAAACAATTACAATCAATACAGTGGTGGGATATTTAATTTAATTTAGATTAAAGACTTCCAATTAAATAATAACCAAATCGCCCCTACGTATGGAAGGTCGAAGCACAAGAGCGCTCATTTGTTTGATTGAGAGAATCCTCGCATAAAGTCTTTGAGGGTCCGAAACAGCTTGGCGGTCGCTAGCTAGGGTGAACGCTCGTACTTTTGTGTGGTTTCCTGTTGATAACCTACTTGTCCTAATGTATGGGGATCGCTCGCTTAGAAATCTAAGCTAAGAAGGACTTCGTACTACGTACCTTCCGAGCATGGCAGCGGAGGACAACCAAACCGGACAAGTCCGGACACTGGACACCGGAATTCCCCGTTTGACCCCGGACGTCTGGTTTTCCGGTGATTTCCGATTGATCCAGACATGTTTGGAATGGCCTGTCCGGATCCCTCTCCGGATAAGTATGTAGGTCCAGATTGTTAAAAAAAAAACAAAAAAAAAGTTGCAAATGGTGCCAAATACGAAGTGCTATGTTGCAAAGTTGCAAACATGTTGAAGACAGCAAAAAGCCAGAAAAGCCAGAAAAGCTTTGGGGTTAATGGGGAATGTGGGAAATAGGGGAGTGGGAAACGTTTCGAAACGTCATTGCACATACCTTGTGAAAGCACACACTCTGCAAAGAAAGTCAAATGTCAGCAAACACCACATGAATTGCAAACAGCTCAACAAACACCAAATTGGCAAGAAGTTAGGAACAAGTCCGCAAAACCTTTTATAAAAAAGTTTGAACTTTGAGGTATGAAGTTTGAACAACACTGTGAAGTTCAAACAGACCTAGAAGGTCTCTTTGTCATTCATCTTTCATTGTGAATGACAACTCAAATTACTCTCTCTCTCTCTCTCTCCTTTCGGTGTTTTTTCACCGATAGGGCGTTCTTCATCACTGGTGCCATTTTCAGATGTAGCGACACCAGCGGCCTCTTCAGATTGCCCCCCAATCTCGATGTCTCTTTCGTTGGAGACCATGGTGTTCACCCCCCTCTCTTTCGTTCTCCTCCTCACCATCGCTGCATTCCTTTGCATCTGGTTGGCTTTCTGTCCCTTCTTCCTCATCTTCCTCTATAGCAGCCAGATTCAAAGCTTCTCCATTCTCGGGGGGCACGTTGTATTTTTGCGGCTTGCCTCTTCCATGTTTTTCTTGCTGCCCAACCTGCGCTGCGGTTGCAGCACCACGAGGATTTGCTCCACCACCTCTCTTCATATGCTTGTGCATATGCTCCACTGTTCCCAAGGACCGTGCCTTCTTGCACACTTGTCGTTGTGAACGTGTGGCCATATACATGCCTGCCTTCGTTAATCCTTTCCATTCCTTCACGTGCCCATCCTCAATGGCATCGTGCTCATATGGCTCGCGCCGATGATCAGCAGCCTCATCCCCGCCTTCTTCACCCCCTTCATCTAGAGGTGGAGCAGCATCCTCCCCGCTCGGCTCGATCCGTTTCAATCTGCGCTCAGCCAACTTCGCCCACTCAGCCTCCTCCTTCTGCTCTTCCTCGGTTGGCAGGTCGTCCCAATCAATCACATCTTGGCCCATCTCGGGCATCTGCTGCAAGGTATCAAGCAGGTACATATTCCACCTGCAGTACACCAATTTCTGAATTGTTTAAGGGGCCAAGCTGTTGCACGGGCGAGTTTGGATCGCCTCGAAGAGACTCCAATTTCTCTCGCAACCCGAGGCAGATGTTTCTGGCCAAGAAGGCGAACGGCATGTGGCTGCAAGTACCGTAAATCGGTATACCACTGAAGCCACCATGCTGCAGGGTTCTGCATCCGCGCCGCTGCCATTGCCTTCTCCATGGAAAACTTCCCAATGTTTTGCACCCAACAATCCACCTCATATTCCACCTGGTCTATCAGATCCTGCGAGCGTCCCCCCAACCAGGTATATAACCATGTGAAGAACCCGTCTCGGATCTCCGGGTCATTGTGTGGCTCGTACGAGCGATACTCCGGATCCGAGAACAATGTTGAGCAATGCAGTGGGGTGGTCATCACATTACATCGGTGCATGATCATTTCCTCGATGTTCTCCTGCTCATCCTTTGCCAATTTCGAATTGGCCCGCAATCTTTCCACCGCCTTGGCCATCCTCGCATATAATTTGCTGATGGTGGGTCCAGTGTCGTCCACCACCTTCACCAGCAGGACAATGTCATAAACAGCAGAGACCACTTTGTTGACACCCTCCCAAAAACCCGCTCCATCAAGGACAATCTCCTCCATCTCGTGGAATGCGTCGCGCTGCACATGAGGTACCACGGTCGTCTTCCAGCAAGCATCATAAATGATTGTGGCAACTAGTGCATTGCATTGCTTTTTGAGGCGGTCGAGCATATGAAAGGTTGTAGCGAACCGCGTTGCAGCAGGTCGCAACAGTTACCTACCGCAGGAGTGCACGTAGAAGATGTCGCGTACGTGCTGGTGGTTCATGAAGAACAACATGGCATTGCCCTTTCCCACAACCTCTCTCACCCAATCTGTTCGCCCGATGTTGTGCAACACAAGGTCCACGCAATGCGCTGCGCACGGTACATGAAAGATGGTGGGAAATGTGTCCTCCACCAGCCTGCCCGCTCTTGCACACACGACCACATTGTCGATGATGACACCGACCACAACTTTCTCGCCAACCTCCTTGATTGACAGCGACATAATGTTGAAGTACACCTCTGATCCTTTCCCTTTCCCGACATGCAGTGGGATTTCCAAAAAACCACACCGGTCGTTGTCCTCTCCGATCAGTCCACCCATCCAATTGGAGCATGCAGCCTGCGCGTCCCCATCTCTTTTGTTGCCATGCTACTCCTTGCGCCACATGCACCTCGCTGACGTCTAATCTCTTTGTTCGCTGCACATCGTACTTCGCTGGGATGGACCGATCGACTTTGCGAACCTTCTGCAACATCCTCAAG